>JABCMJ010061779.1:0-13153 GCA_014822125.1 Arbutus unedo
AAAAATCATAGTCCAAATAGATTTTGACCCCACTGGTCATTTTTTTCTGGCTCCGCTCCTGTGGGTGATGAACATATTGGGACTCTCCTTGTATGCCCAAATGCACCGTGCGTTTAGATCACGGGTTTCTGTACCAATTTTTGGAGGAAATGAGAAATGGTAAAAAAAATATAAGTAGTTGCTTCATCGGGTCATGTTGGGCAGGCTAGTTTGTTGGGTGTTTTGGGTTTTTGTTGCCTACGTGTCTCTCTTTAAGGCACATTCACCATGTCTCGCACTCTTCTCTTCATTATTAATGTTCTTACAATAAAATGCAGACACACACACACACACGCTCAAAGTTGAAGAAAATGTTTAGGGTAAAATTTGGGTTTTTGCCAAATACTTACCATAAAGACAAGCAGCCAGCCATTCATTCACTATTCTGACCCAAGTGCTGGTCCAACCAACATCAATTGTCCACCTGCACAGAATCACATAGTTGTTTTAGGCCAGATGAATCAAACTAAACATTATGTGCCCCCCATTAAAAAAGGGAGAGTTCTGCTATATACTGGAACTCACTTTTTCACGGTATGATGACTGTTCCAACTAATCAATAGCATAGCAAAATACATTGCTCCTGTGGCAAAAACAAAATGGAAGAAGCCAAAACCATACGGTACATCGTCTTCTGCTTCTTTCTTATCCTTCCTGAACTGCACCTAGCGATTTTAGATATACATATATGTTTAAGAGGTGTTGAGAAAATTGAAAGAGGCTCAGGGTGAAGTACCTGAAAGCATTTGGAATCGATGCCTGTTGAAAATGTCGCAATAACAATCGCAAGTACCGCAATAACAAAGCTCTGTCAAAATACGAATTTACTGTCATTCTATGGCAAAGTTCCAAATGCTTTGTATTATAGAAGCTGTAACAACTTGGCTTTCTGGTTGGTGATAAAGTTTCTAGATGACATATTTCATATTTGGATGCGAAAGGAAAAAGAATGAAATAAGTTATGCCAATGTCATGACTAAAGTTATTGCGATTTGACAGTTCCCATATTGTTTTGGGCTGCTAACACTGAGATAGTGGTAAGTGATGGAAATTTGGAGAAACTGAAACATTACTATGATGGTAAGCCAATCTCCTTTGCCTGCAGCTTCCACTTTCTTGATGCATTTTGTGTCTGGTGGTTCGCTGTGAAACACAAATATGTAATTGAGTTTTGGAAGTGATTGAATATGAAAGCAGCAACAAAAACAAATTTGCAATGCTAAGAAACTGAAGATTTTGAAGATTACTAAAAACTAAGTTCTTGAGAATAATGGATAATTCGGTTACTTCTTACAGGCTAGACTTTCTAGCTTCCATCAAAGAATTTTTTACTAACCAGTGATTTTGGGTACCAAAGAAGAAAAAATGATGAGCAAAAATTTCATTTTCGAGTTTGACATTCTTCTTTAAACTAGTGCTCACAATTTTAATCTTGCTCGTGTCTCAAGATATTTTATTTTTGTAGAGATATGTATTTTGTTGGACTAGCACATTGCGTTGTTTGGGAATTAGGTTTCGGTTCATTTGATCTACATCAGAGGTAAGGTTTATGAAGAAAGCATTGTAGATTTTCAATAAGCAGTAAACTAAGAAACATCATGACAGGAGTAGAAAATCAGAAACCATGCCTTCTAATGGCACACCAGCATAGGAAAACCACGTAAAGCCCCATAAGCCCTGGTGTCAAGAAGCCAGCATTCACCTGTTTCAGATAAATTATATGCATATTCGTATGTGAAATTATTTCATAAAACAAAAGAAATGATACATAAAATAAAGATTGAAACGTACTTTTGGGTGGAGGGAGACACTTGTCATGAATTGGAGGATTGCCAATGTCAAGGTGATGAAGAATATGTTAAGAAGGCAAGATGGCACCGGAGCATACCAAATGTACATCATAATGATCCCCAATATGCAAACCACATAGGCAATTGTTGCAAGTAACATCCCATGAATGCGGCTGCATTGCAAATCTCACTCTCATTTAGTCACAATGCCTATATAAGTTATTTTGTAGGACAGTTGGGTACTTCAAAATGCAATGTTATAGAAAACAAAATTTCAGGTTTGGGGAAAATTGTCAAGCCGACGATTGTTTTTCATTTGCATAGAGTCGAAGGAGGAACAACTTACCATCTCTCTGCATATTTGTCGGATTCACAACAATCATTAAGCCATGTAATGAAACTGATGATGCTTATTAACTGAATCACTAAAAAGACCCTGGAAAAAGATTATAAAAAAATCATAAGCAAAAAGCCATATATCTACCAAAGGAAGCGTCACTCTCAACTTCCACAACAACCATTCTAAAAGCAATGATTTGAACCCAAACATAGAGGAGGAATATGACATACCCAGCGCCAAAATGTGCTATCTCCCCTGCAAAAGAAAAAATCCATGCATCACAAGCATGATCAAAATTTTAAACCATAACATAAGAATGTTTTTTGGGGACTGAATACACTAACCATACAGTTGAATAACAGTTGAAGGAACGAAAAAGGGAATCACGGTCAGACCAATCATGATTAGAATCTTGGCAGACCACCATCCGGAATGCCAGGACTCTCTACCTTCACACAATTTGGAGGTTTCAGTGGTCGAAAGAAACATTATGAAGTAGAAAAGCTAATGTACTGTTAAGGTTCACTGCAATATACCAGAGAGATGGAAAATTTTAGGAATAGAAATGAAAGATTGAGCTAAATATTGGCAGCTGACCATTCATCAATAAGGGTCCTATTTCTCTATTTGTCTTGTGAGCATAAATGTAAAACGATAAGAGAAAACTAAAAGATGAAGGCAAAGAAAGAGAGAGAAGTAGCACAATTAGCAAGCAACAATCCGTTCACAAGTGCATCAAGAAAATTTTGTTTAATTTTTTTGGGTGTTTTGATAAATTTCTGCACTCATCTTTTCATTCATAAAGAATGATTACTTCTCCTGAAATGGGCTTGTTAGTTCTTACGCTTTTTTTCCCTTACGATTTGGACAAAAAATCTGGTCTAGGTCCAAAATAGAGATAAAACTTTCCTAGAAAAATTTCTCACACGGTATTTTGATTGACACAGTCCATTGTCAAATATTGAAAAGTAAGATCAATATGAAGAACTAAACGGAAATTCTTTAGTTTAAAGGATACAAAACATCCTAAG
The DNA here is from genome assembly GCA_014822125.1 of Arbutus unedo. Taxonomy (NCBI): domain Eukaryota; kingdom Viridiplantae; phylum Streptophyta; class Magnoliopsida; order Ericales; family Ericaceae; genus Arbutus; species Arbutus unedo. The sequence continues at coordinate 3,201 of JABCMJ010061779.1, forward strand.
CTGACCCGCAAAACTCCTTCTGTACCCAAGCACTCTTCACCACCTTGGCATTCCTTAAGTCCTGCATTCAGATTAGATAATGTTAGAACACAATGACAAAAGGGCGTGGACTTAAATGTACAGGAAGTTCAATGGCAGATAGACATCAAATGAAATCAACTTCTTAATGGCAGCTGAATTGACTGACAAAAATGAACCAATCTTACTTTCCATTTCCCTCAATGCACTATGGCCATAATCACGAACTGCCCACGCGAGCAAAGTTGCAATGAGAAACATTAAGCCGTAGACATATCTAGCCATCCAAGGGTTGGAGCCATTCTGGAATTGACTGAACCAAGAGCCCTTCTTGAGCTTGGTGTACCGGTCAATGGTGCTGTTTGTCGTGCCCTCCTCCATTTTTGTCGCGATTATCTTTGCATTACATACACAGCAATGGAGGAGGAGCAAGGAGAGAATTAGTGGATGGATTCCACTGTATTTTTAACTGCAATTCCAGAACAATCATTCTGCTTAGTACGACATGAGGGAAAGTTGTCAAGTAGACCAATTTAACTGTTAGGACCTATTGAATGAAAAATTATTTTATGGACATAAGTTATTGAGGGGATAAGATAATATTGAGTATTATTTTTAGAAAATTAATCCATTGATGTGATGTTTATAGAAAGTATAAAAAAATAGATAGTTTGAATGAAGTATTAAAAAATGAGAATAAAATAGTACTTGATTTGGATGAAGGATAAAATAGAAGCATAATGTTATTTTGTAGTTATAATAAGAGAAAAGAGATATTATTCTTAGATAATTTTTGGACCGGGAGAGGATGCCCCGGCCCAAAAATAATCCCCCTCTTCAAAAATAATCCCTCTCTAAGAGAGGGAATTATTTTTAGAAAGATGAAAAATTATTTTCTATATTTTTATACTCTCAAACTATATTAAATATGTCACGTCAATTCTTTTACTTCCTCTGAAAATTATCCCTTTTCTTATCTCGTCTAAACGGGCCCTTAAAGACAGTGTCCTCAGAAAAGCCGAAACATAAAAGGGATGGGCTACTGTTAGAACGGCCTGTTTTACCATCGGTAAAACAGGATTTTGCAATTACCTAACTATTTTCTGGGTAATGTGTTTAGTTTAGGTAGAAAGATACAGTGCAGATAGTGTGTGCTATACCAATGCTGCTACTTTCTAGTTTCTGTTGTGTATCGTTTTGTTGTAGTTATGAATTAGTGTTTATAGTAGAATGGAGGAATATATACTTATAGTTAGTTACGATTTTATGGTTCATATTTCATGCATTTTTATCATATGATTTGTTATGTAACTTTTTAGTTCATTCATTACGATTTTTTTGTGATGTTTGTTATGTATTATTCTGATCAATCTTAATAGTAAAAGTGCACAATAAGCATTAAACAATACATAACAAACATCCCTGGAACCAGGGGCGGAGTCTTGTTGAGGGGGGGAGTGGCACATGCCACCCTCAATTTCCAAAATCCCATTTTTTTTTAGTTTTATGTTTTAATTGTCATATTACGAGTAATTATTTATTAGTATTGGGACATCTCGCTTGGTGTTTTAACACCTTTAATTAATACATATTCATATGAGTGTTCTTATATTTAGTATTGGACATCAAATAAATGAATATATGGTGACAGAGAGTATTGGAGTACCAAGTAGCGGTATTCACGCACTAATTTTTTTTATTATTGTGGTGCTTACCAAAAGAAAGAGTGTGATGTAAGGGCTTTTTTTTCTAATTACTGAGTGTTGGTTATGTAATTACTAATTAATGTTTTTTAATTATTGAATGTGGATTTTTGAATATTAATTAGGTATTTGTGCTGTATTTTTTCCCCTTATTCATAGAATATGTGTATTTTGATTTGATTTTTAGATAGGATTAACTTTATAAGATGTGAATTTTTTTTTGGTGTTAGAAACGGTTAACTCAAAACATATACGTGTTCAAATTTTACCACCCTCAAATTTCAAACCTAGCTCTGTCCCTGTCTGGAACCAGATCAATGTAGTTTTTTTTGTGATGTTTTCTATATTTACAAAATATTTTAGTTAAGTTTATGCAAATATTGACCGAACTTATATCATAGACTTCTCATTTAGTTTATGCTATCAATATCATCCATGATAGAATTCCTGGTTTTCCACTGCACAACATACCAGGCTACAAGAGAACCAAATCATTTACCTCCTTTTTCCACTTCTTATTAGAAGACTGAGCTAAATGTGAAATGAACAGTCTTAGAAATAAGATAGAATCAAGTTTGAACTTAAAAAGTAACATATATTATTTCATTTTAAATCTGAATCATCTGAACGTAATTATGTTTAAATTCTTACAATAAATAAGTAAAGAAGATGTTAAGATGTGCAAGTTAAACTAGGCCTGCTATGCATCTCATCATATCTATAATAGCTATCAGTGTTCAAACTTTTGTTATGCTGCTTAGACCATAATTTAATCCAACCCTAGCAGTTAGCATGGAAAACAGAGATCATGGGAATGACAAGCAAATGCAATAAAAAAATGAACAATAATGTTAGGGACACACTCAAATTCACACATACAGCGAGTATGTTGTGAGTGTGTGTGCGTAAATTGTACGTGTAAGTAGAATAATAGGAAAAAGAATCAGCAAAATTTCAAAAGAATACGGCCAATGAAAGCGATGTTTTCACTTTTATGCACATGGCTGAGACTGATAATTTTGCTGGGACTATTGTCTAATCATTATTAAAATAAATTAAAAAGTACGATTAACGGCAGTGTGTCCTGTAGCAATACCCCTAGGCCGTGTGAGATATCATTAGCTAAGTTATCTTCAAGATTTGTTTAGTTCTGTGAGGAATGATGATTCCCATCTACTCTCCTCTTAAAAGAGGTAAACCAGTTGATGTAAACGGAATGATAAATTTCTCAAGCTTCAAGTTACAGAAGTTTTTACTCTCGGGCAAGTGCAACAAGATAGCTATTTGTACTTTTTTTTTAGCTAAAATATATAGGTGAAAAACAAAGTTTTTCCTCAAACAAACTAGTCATAGAACTTTCTAGTATAGTTTTGTTATAGCTATATTTACCTAGTAACTATTTATGAGCAAAAGGAATAGAAAAGATTATTTTAATCAAAGTGTTGAAAAAGTGGTGGTGTTTAAAAAATATAAATTTAAAAAAAACTACATTTAGAAAAAAAGAAAAGAGAAAAAAAAGATTATTTTAATTAAAGAGAAGTAAAATAAATAGAATTGTTGGAACATTAAAAATGACGTGGCTAGTTTAAATAGAAATTTTACACTGTTCACAAGTTAATTTGCCTATTTGTTGTTGTTGATGCTCTAAGATGATCCTACACTCCTATCAGTTAACAGTGAAAACAAGAAAATATATATTAAGGTAGTTAAAAATTGTCACATTTATTTGGTGTACGTTTTGTTTTTCAAGATCAATATAATTTAATCAGATGGATATATATGTTTGATCAAATTTATATTTTTGCATATTAATCTTCTCGATGGATATTTTACATCATTAAGTTAGAACCCAATAAAAGAGAATACATAACACAATTAAATTTGAGAGAAGAGGAGAATCATAAGTATTAGTAGAACATTTTAATTAAGTTATAAACATCGCTATTCATTATCACTTATGGGACTTGATTTTCTCATTCATTTTGTTTGTTTTTTTGGACAACATGAGTCTTTCTTTTTCTTGGGTTATTTAAATTAAGGTTCTAATTTCATAAATTGTGTCAATTTTCATCCTGTAAAAAATTATAAATTATGTTTCAATCATAACTTTACATTTTAACATAATTGCTCTTATTTTTTTATGTATAAATTTACCCTTCCGTCCTTATTTAACTATATATATATATATATATATAGACACACACACACATGGTTGGTGTCAATCCCTAAATTAGTGGAATTTAATGCTATCAATTTATTAAGCATGAGTATAGGATTTTAAATTGGAATAAAATCTTTTAAATTAGAAAAGTATGTAAGTAAAATTTATTTTCATAATACACCACTAGGTTCAACAATAGGCTGAACCAATATACTTAGACCATTTGGTAGGAATATTTTACGAGTCCTTGTTACGTGAAAAGTATTTTAATATTTGTTTTATTCTAAATTTGATTCGCTTATTGTTGTATTTGATTAAGATGATAAATGATTGAACACTTGAATTATTTATACCAAACAAAGAGCTTAGACGAGAACAAAGATGATGATGATAAATTCAGATAAAATATAATAAATTTGAAAGAATTGTAGTAAGTTTTTTAAAGTATAATAAATTTAATAAAAGTCATGTAAATTTATCGTAATTTTTATGTAAAAACATAATATATTACCTGCATACGATAAATTTATTTAAGGCATGATAAATTTAGTGAAAGTTATATGAATTTGTCATGATTTTTATAAAATGAGATTCCAATTCACCATGAGTGCATTTAATATTTGCGCGACATGCATCTTTACTTTGTTAACTACATTTTTCTTATTTTGATGTAACCATTTTTCTTAATAAAGGGTTAGTGCCCGAAATTTTAGGAGTTAATACCAAGATTGACAGCCAAAATATCTAGTATTGGTGGAAAACAAAAATCGTTGAAGTTGAATATTTAAGGATATTGACTTGTATTTTTAAATGAGTTGGTGGTTCACAGTCTAATAATAACTAAATGAAAGAATAATATTTATGAATTAACACAAATCAAAATATATGTACATAACAAAATACACTAACTTCCTTTGAAATTTTTAAAATTACTTTGACTTTCTTATTTTTAAGATTATTATATTGTTATCACTTATATCGTTTTGTTAGCGAAGCTATTGAAACTTTAAATTCAAAATATTTTTTGACAAAATGAACTGTAATATAATTCAAATCGTGTTGTTATACTAAATTTTTTGAGATATTTCTGAAATTAAAATTCAAACAGAATAGTTAAAAAATTTCCAAATTTCTATTGGAGAAAATTAAAAAAATATTAATATAAACTATTTCAAATGTAAAAAAAAAAATTATAATTCAGTTTCCCAAAAATCTCAAAATTAATATTTCAATAGTTAAAGTAATATGTTTAACTGATTTAATTGATAAAAAACAATTACATACTCCGTCCGTACCTGTTTATTTATCCATTTTTTACTTTTACATGTCCAAAAATATTTGTTTATTTTTAAAATTGATTTGTGAAAGTTATTTTAATGTCTCTCATTTTTTTTAAAAATCACACTTTGAAGAACACTCTTATTTAATGTTTAAAAAGTTAAAAGTGTTTTTGAAAAGTTACAACTTTTAAAAATAATAATTATGTTCCCTTAATATGTTAAAATTTCTAAAATAGACAAACAAATTAGGACGGAGGGAGGAATAATTTTAAAAGTAAAAGGAGCTAAATGAATTTTTCAAACCTTATAGAAGATCAGTATAATTTACCCCATAATTATATGTTGCACGTTTTGTTTCCCACTATCGCAGAGTCTACATTTGTAGTGTGTATGACGTTTTTTAAATTTGGAAGCACGTAATAAAACACTAAATTGGGCGAACAGTAACGAATCCAACGATTTCGTATAGGACTCCTCTGGAAGCGTGTGAATATTAACCAACTGGTCACACTGTACGAAAATCCTTCGCTTCTCTGCAAATCCGAGTCGCACTAAAATGCCGTGGGTTAGTTGACTCTTATACCCCCAATTACACATCAATTTACATTCTCCAACGTCATTGTCAACAATAAGTTCAACTGTTTGTCTTTTCATCAAAACACGCCACCAGGCTTTACTTACGTGAGTGGATTTTGGTTTGCCCACTTATTATTTAGTGATTAATTCGCAGTTAATGGAAGTTTATGCTGGGCTTCATTTCGATCATTAGACCTGTTTTAGGACTTAATAGTGACTTTTCAGAAAAATTCAACCCAATTCTATATCAATAGGGACTTGGTCAAAATAGTAAATTGAGCTGCTCTAGCAAAAGAACCAAAACAAAATTAGGAATACATATTATTGATGCACATTCGGACACATATGTATTCAGAATCATCAGATACAAATGAAACTCACATAATTAAAAGACTCATATTCATCTAACGATTCTAGAGAATGCTACCCCTAAATTTGGACGAAAAACCTTATGGTGTACATGGTTGGACTTCTCTCATCTCTTTCATGGTAATTGATTTTAGTAATTTCACTCCCATAAAAAAATCTCTTCAATTACTGCAGATATTTTCTTTTCATATTATTTTATTTACAATGACACAAATTAAATTATACTTTTAATATGTTATACTCGTTTCTAAACGATAATTCATTGCCAAAAGTCATGTCATTTTTTAATCATTTATGCAAGACTCCATATTGAAATTAGGATGTTCAATAATTTGTCATGTCATTTGGACTTGTCGTTTATTTATATTGAAAAAAAAAAATTGCTTTGAGATTTAGTTTATAATTAATTTTGGATGATTTTTGAAATTCAAAAGAATATCGAGTTCTTTTTTAATTTTTCATTGCGTTATTTTGTTTCTAAATTTATAGAAAAATTTTGAATGTTCATTTCCGAATACATTTATATCGTAATGTGCACCAATGATCTATATCCCTTGACTTATTCTCAGCAAAATTGAATGAACAACCAAATCATAACATATGAATGAATTAAATCATCAAAATAAAACTTGGTGTGAACTCTACGCAAGTTATGTTCTCCTAATTTTCAGATGCGTGAACAACATTTCACTCGCTTTCAAGCGGTCATTGAAGTGAAAATTTGAGGAAATTTTCCTAGCAATAAAGGAAGTTTAGAATTAAAAGGAGATAGAGTGAAAAGGTACTCTGTTTTCAATGAGTTCAAGCAATTGAAGTCGAATTTAGATTGATATCTCCAATCACGCACTTGCAATAACACGAAAAGCATCGATTGAATTCCTGAATACTACTTACTACCGAAAGAATTTAAAAATCTAAACGAAACTAATACACACATTCACCAACATATCCGTATAGGAAGATTTAAAAAGAAAAAGGAAATTCATGGATCAAAACGATATCAAATACATCACTTTCATTTTGATTTGTAATATAATTCCCGGACATTTCTGTGATCGATAAAACAGGATGAACGACGCGCAAAACAAAGCTGAATTGTTACGGAAGAAACAAAATGTTGAAATAATATTATAATGCAATCAAAAGCATAAACAGAAATGTGAAATCGAGAAAAGACGGCAGTTATGATTGTGTGAGAATATTGAATTGACACTAAACATACCAGGAATTCGAAGAAGCTGATGCAGATCTGCAGCAGAGGACGTTCCTTCTTCGACAAGGAGTTTTTCTCTCTCTCGCTCTCTCAGATATATTCTGGTTTCCTTCTCCTTTGCTCTTTTGTTGCTTTTTGTTTTGGACTGTAAAATGCACCATATGTGTTTATGAGTTGATGGATATACATATATATACGTATTTATATGTTTACTTTAGAGAGAGAGAGAGAGAGAGAGAGAGGGAGGGAGAGTTTGCTTTTGCTTTTGCGGGATTTCACTTTCTGAGTTGTTGCTTGGCTTCCGTCTTATTTTCCCGCCGGAAGACTTTCCGTTTCCGCTATAGGCACTAAATGTATCTTATAAGGTTTAACTAAATTTCTATTTGACCTAACTTCAATTATTGTTAAGTATGTTTTATTTTTATTTAAAAAAATTTGCATTTATTATTTTAGCTTCAATTTTTTATGAATTATTTATCCGTCTTGATGAAATAATTTAAGAAGTATAAAATTATGAACGAATTTAAAAAAGTCATCGAAGACCACGAATAAACACAAAATGACCATATTTTTGAATTACTTTTATCTTTTCTGAATTATTTTTAAATTGTGTTTATTATTTATGACTTTTCTGAAATCTCTTGTTGAGACAAACTAATAATTTACAAAAAGTTAGCAAAAGATAAAAAGAATTCACATAAAGACAAAAAAATAATTAAATAATAAAATCAGGTCCAATCCATAGTACATTTGTTTTTATCTCTTTTATTTTTTTATCTCTTTCATATTCTAATGCACCGAATGATTCAAGTCTCCAACTTTGACGTCTAACATTTAGAGATATTAATTTGTTTCAATCCTATGTGACAATTTATCATGTTAAAAATTGTCATCTTTCAAAATAAACAATCTAACCAACATGCTAAATTTGTTATTTAGCATATTTTCATTTTAGTATTTTTGTTATTTTTATCTTTAAGAATAAAATAATCATATTTGAAATCTATTTTTTTTCATATGTCAAATTTGGCATGAGAAGAAAGAGGTCAAATCTGGATTAAATTATTTTTTTATTAGAAACAATATGTATTATTTGATGTTTCTTAATTTTTTTGCTTTTCTTTCTTCGTTTTGACGTAAGGATTCGATAAAAATTCAAATAAAATGATACTAATAACAGTGAAAATTTGTATTTTTTGAATCTTTGTCGTCTTTAGTAAACTTTTCTACACTTTTGATCATAAACTTAGATTTTTTATATTAAGGCGAATGCTTAATCTAAGAAACTATTTGACGCAAATTTAATAACATGTTACAAAAATTAAAAAGACTGTGATAAAAATATTGGATAATTTAAGCCATTAAAACTGAATTTTATTTGATGTGTCAATTTGAGCCCGCCATGATGTCAAATTCATTGTTAGAGAGTAATAAATAAACCAATTTTCGTCACGCCAAAAATATTTTAGGAAAAAAATTAGGGCACGTATCAATTATTTGAGAAAGCTTCTATTTCAATCCTTTTGGACTTAAGCTGAAAACAAGAACGATTTGATAGTCTTCAACTATTGCAGAAGGTTCACTTTTGATGGTTGAATGTGTTTTTTTTTTATAATGCAGAGTGTCCGGATTAAATTATATGCATTTTAATTAATTTTTGTAAATTAATTTAATTGTTCATTTACGGCAACTCAATTAAAGCTAGACTCTAAAAATAAGAAAAATATTAACCACCGTCTAATGGGCGATGAATAATATATAAAAAATATATCAATATTCTTAAAATATGTATTAATATTCACAAATCTGCATTAATATTTATAAAATATGTATTAATATTCGTATTTATTTAGCATTATATTTATATTATCCACCGTTTATTAAAAGATAATTAGCACAACCCTAAGAATAAATAACACATGGGAAGTCCAAAGTCTTAACCATAAGACAACTCCTTTTTTGTTTTGATGGTGGAATGTTCTACTAATATAGAGGCTGCCAAATTGGCTTAATTTGATTTTTTGTTATGATTCTATTGTATTTAAAATTTAATTCTAGTAATAATGAATATGCCACAAAAACAATAATGCAAAATACTTCTACTAAAATGAAATGTCAATCTCTATGACAAGTTTGTTTCTCGAATAAAGAAACACTACTACAATAATCGTTAAAGATGACACTACCAAATTGACTAAGATGTCAGTTTTTAAAAATATGTATAATTATTGATGTCAATTTACGAATAAAACTGTCACTAATGTTGGCAATTCCTTTTATGATGTCGCTTTTGAATAAAAGTGACATTGAAACTAAATAGTATAAAGTTTCTGAGAACCTTTTTAATGTCCTTTTTTATTAAAACTGACATTGAAACAAATCAATTTTTTTTTTATAATATCAGTTTTATTAAAAGTGACATTAAAAAGATTCTCATAAGATGTCAGTTTTTGTAAAACTGTCATTGAAAAAATTAGAACAAGTATTGATGTCAATTTACAAAAAAACTGTCATCGCTACTACAATAGTGTTTAAATAAAATGTCAGTTTTTACAAACCATTCATTGAAAAAATTAAAATAAGTATAGATGTCTGTTTACAAAAAAAAACTGTCATATAATCTCCTTTTATAA
>JABCMJ010061876.1:0-11698 GCA_014822125.1 Arbutus unedo
TGGGGGGCCTGAGCACTTGTAGAGGTAATGATGGCTCTGAATATGCATAGCTCTAGCAGTAGTAAATGCCCCCACCGAATGTGTATATCCACAGAGATATATTCATGTTAGCTCTGCAACTGCATTTCAAGCTTTTGTCTCGTTAGGTTGTCTCTTGCTTCTATTTTTGGAAAATACATTAAGCACCCCAACCAAAATCAGCCAAACTTTTGAATCCAAGCACACCATTAATTATTCGTGGTAATAACAAAAGTTTTAAAAATAATAATCAAATCTCTCAAAAAGTTATAAAAATACAATACTTTACTATTTTTAAGGATTAATTATACTTTACTCCCTCTAACTTTGACCATTTTTCACGTTACCCTCTTTATTATTTTTTACTACAACTTTCCCCTTCAACTATAGAAAGATGACATAATACCCCGCCGTTAGTTTTTTCGTCCAATATTTAACGGTGAAGATCATGTGCTAAGTACATGTGCCTTTAAAAATATTTATTGTGAATGGAATACACTTCATACACACATACACATAACATTAAGTTAATCTATATATTATAAATTATGTATTACGTTGTGCGTATGTGTATACAATAAATATTTTTAAGGACACATGTGCTTAGAGTATGACCTTTATCGTTAAATATTGGATAAAAAAACTAACGACAAGATATTATGTTATTTTTCTATAGTTGAAAGGGGTAAGTTGTAGTAAAAAAAAAAAAAAAAGAAGATAAATGGGATAACGTGAAAAATGACCATAGTTGGAGAGGGTAAAGTGTAATTAACTCTATTTTTATTGTCTTTTATGTCATTTTTAACTTTAGACAATATTTTTAGATTTTTTATCGTTCTCGTCGAGACGAATAAAAAAATATAAAAAATCTAAACAAATTATAAAATATTAAATGGTACCAATTGCCTTTAACAAAAATGTAATTTAATCAAAACTCAGGCTAAGTTAGTGGAAGCAAACAATTAAAACCTAGACTAGCAAAAAATTTTCTCTTTTTTAAAATAATGTTTTCTACTAGTACTTGTAGGTGCAAGAAGTTCAGAAAAAGTAGGATAAAATGCACAGACATCAATACTTATATTGTAACGCCCCTTTAGAGGCGTTAATAAAAAGAAAATAACAAATCACAAATATTTCTTTAATTTTTTATAAGTAAAATAAAGGTTTGTGTTTATAAAATATCAATATAAAGTTCTTCTTAAAAGGAATAGATCAAAAAGACTTTAAATTGAGGTTCAGACCACTAAACCTAATCTAGGTAAACTAAGATTCGACAAGTCTTCTTCCGTGATATCGTCGTTGTTGACAGGAAAATTTGATTTTTGTATTCCATCTTCGGTACCTAATGTCAAAAGTTAGTGGGCAGAATGTACCACTATGAGTGATGAGGCTCGGTAAATAAATCCTACGCTTATGCCCAATTTTTAAGTGTATGTATGAATGCGCAGTTTAACAGAAGTAATAACGCATAAATATAGAATTAAATAATTAAGAGTTGTCAAAGATTATGTAATTCTAACGTAATCTCCAAGATTAGTCACCAAGTCCAAATCTTCAATATTCCCATCAATAGTATCATCTTAAATCAATTATACTAATCGTGAAAATTTTCACATCTCAAACTCAAGTCGACACAAGCGTTACTCGTATATCAGACTCAAATCTTCCATATGTGTGATGCTCCCATCCAATATGATCCCGACTACTATGCTAACTATCCTCTCGGCCACTGGCATTCCCAAATGTCTTGACCACTATGCTCTCAACCGCTATGTTCTCAAATGGGCATTATGTTTTTCGTACGTCGTGTCTGAGATCAAAATACCCTACTTCACTTCCACTACTACTAACTTGGCTTACGATATAATACGGCTAATGCACTTCATGGTCGAATCATAATAAAGATAATGTCATATCACGCTAATGACATCTTCCAATACATGCCACAACGGAGAAAAGATCATTCTACAATATTCAAGTATAGACAAGACCATGTCCTCATTCAAACGTGTCTCCATGCTTTTGAAGTTCAATGTCAACTATAGCCCACTAATTCAAATGTTTCACCATCAATAAGTTCATCACATTGAAGCGATAATTAATGTACGAGAGAACACGTACATATGCGTCTGATGGAAAAATGTTACTTAACATAACCTAAGTTGGATCAAGGTTTAATGATATTCTTAAAAAATGCCCGGGTGTCATGTCTTAATAACGGTGTCTAATCATGATTAATATTTGTTATATAAATATGGTATAAGGGTCGATGCATTAGAGGTTGCAAGTCCAAGTATTGGGCCAAAGTCCAAAAATAAAATAGTAGGTAGTTTAATAGATTAAGAGGTAGTCTCGATAGTTGGAGAGGTAGCCTCGACTGGTGGAGCATGTCTTCAAAATATTAGAGAGAAGCAAAATGAACCAGTTGAGAGGTAATTTTGACCGGTTGAGAGAGTAAATTGTCAAAGCATAAAATGAAACATAATTGAAATGACTTCTTCAATTAAAATGTCTAGTTTAACCTCCACTAAAGCTTCATGAAGCTCATGGATTGGATCATAAATATAAAGTAAGGCCTAGGATGAAATGTTTATCTTGTACTAAATACATAGAACTTGGATTGGATTGACTTCAAAATTTGTGTTTGTTTTCTCTCTATCTCTCTCACCAAAAACTAGACTTCTAAATTCTCTTTCTAAGTTCTGGAATGTTGGAATTTTGGGGATAAGGGCAAAAGAGGTTTGATTTTATACAGGAGAATTGGAGTAAGGATTTGGCCATGGTGGAGGATTGTTAAAAAAAAAATTTAAGGGGAAGGATGAAACACTTCAAATGGAGGTGGAGTGGGCGGAAGGTTTTTGCAGGAGGGGGGTGGTTGTGTTTAACGTGCAAGGAAGAAGAGTAGGTGAATGAGAGATCAAATGGGATTTGCTGATGATGTGGTGAGGGTATAATCAGGTACATGTGGAACCAATGGATGGAGGTGGGTTCTAATTGAGTGACATAGGGACCTAGGTAAAGTTCATGCACATATAAGTATAATGTATATAAATGTATAAATTATGCATGTGTAATATATGTACATATATGCACATATATGGTATATGCATTATGCATATACAACATGTATGCATATGCACATGAGAACGATCCGTTCACACGCATACATCTATATCTATACAAGTATAAGATATGCAATTATGCGTGCATGTCGTATGTATATGAATGAATGTACAATAATATATACACGTAAAGCATACATGAATTAAATATAGAAAAAAAGAATTTTAATTTCCAAAATAAATATTCAGGAATGAATTTAAATATGCATTGTTTTTATAAAGGATTTGTAAATTACGAAAATTACTTTATTATGGAATTAAAAATGCGGGTCTTTACAGCCTATTTCCCTTAACAAATTTTGTCCTCGAAATTCAGCATAGAAGGTTCGAAGGTTTGCAGTGATGCATGTGAATCACATTTCTTGGTGCTGATGCAGGTTCTGTGATGTCGCAAGATGTTGACAAGTTAACTCTCGTCCTTCATGGTACTCTTTGTTGATGGTTCTAACAACTCATCTCTCGTAAAATCATGTTCTCATGCTAGGGTGTCAGGTATCCTCTTAGCATAGGTATGTGGCTTTTGATGAGTGGTGAAAATAGACCAATCTTATTGGTGGCTCTAAAATTTAGATATCTAGTCTTTTTGTCGAAGTAGCTTTAGATATGTTCTGACTATAAAACTTAGGGTAGTGGTTCATTAGCAATATGGTTTTCTTAATTTCCATGGCTATTCTCATATATGTCCCGTCTTGTTGCTGCCTTATTAACATCATTTAGTTGCCCTTGATTTTGTTTGCCATAGCAACCCACCAGCACGATATTTGTAGCCTAGGACACTCGTGTTTCATTGTCCCAGTTGTAGCAATGATCGATCCACTCTTTTTCCAACACTCTCTCGCGTGATTCTTTCCACAAGTTTGACAAGTTGGTGTTGTCCCTTTCTTATTTCTACGATTGTGCTTCCAACTTTCCATGTTAGGTTTCCTTTGACCATTAGACTCATCCATTAGTGCAGTCTATCGCTTCTTGTTCTTGCAATACCCTCTATTCTCGTAAACTTCTTGCTCTACTAGAATGAAATGGTCCAAGACTTCTACGTAGAAGGGAAGCTGTAGTGGTCGCACGATTCTTTTTTTGTTGGGGAGTCGCACCACCTTTTTAATGTCATGTCGGAGGCCATCCTTAAAATGTCTCACTTTCATGTCGTCAGTTGATATCAGATGTGGCGCTTGCTTTGTCAAACTAGAGAACACATCTTCATACTCTACTATAGTCATAGCTCCCTTTTTCTTTAGCTGCTCAATTTCTAAGCACTCGGTGTTCTATATCGTGCGTGGCATATAATTCTCATTGAGAATAACCTTGAACCAAATCCAATTCCTACTCGGTCCCTCATTCCCCTTGAAGTTTCACAAGATGTTTGCCTTTCTGGCTAGCAAGTACGAACCTACCATATAGAGTTCATTACAATTCAATGTCTAGAAGTTTTTCTTCATTTCTGCCACCCATTCCTTGGCTTTTACAGTATCCATTCCCCCATCAAAGGTTGGGGGTTTGAAACTCCTTTACTACAGTTACATCTCTTGTCGGTGGCACTGAGTTAAAATCTACCTAGGGTCGCCCTCTTAAATCGCCTCTTGGCTACATGAGCACCTTCAGATGTGGTGCTGAAGGTTGCTATTGAAAGTGCCTTTGGAGCATCCGTTGTTGGGCCTGCACTACTCCTCCTAAGATTTGCATCATAATGTTCAATGTATTTAAAACATATTTTTAAGAGTACCTGCATGAAATTAACTCAAAATATTATTGAAAAATACTTGATTCAAGTAGTTTTTTATAAAACTATTCTGGTTAGAGTGTGTGTGTACATATATATATATATATATATATATATATGCACATGCGTATAACAAGGCGATTAAACTCATCTATGCATGTACTTGAATAACCATGACTATAGTACCTTCAATTTTGGAAAATAGTCTTCCTTTGTCTAATCTAGTAATATTTTTTTTTACTTCTTTTGAAGGCATGGTTTGTTCACGTTACTTACGTGCTCAGGATCTGAAATTGTTTTTTTTTTCTTTATGACTTTCCAAACTATTTCAGACATATTTGTAATTTTTCTGATAGGTATTAAGATATACCAATAAGTAATAGAATTAAGGAACTCTCAATCATAAGTGCAAAATAGGGGACTTGCAATGCAACTAGTCCATTTAATGATAAACTATAGCTTGAAGTCTTTTTCACACAAGAAATTCAAGAATGCCACTGCGCCAAAAATGTCCTTACTTTGAACTTTTTTCTGAGAGTCGCTTATAAATTTATGTAATGATAAAACAAAATCCGAACAAAAAGTTTGTCATATAGAAAAAAAATATGGCAGCTTCATTGCTGCTTTTTTCCTATTTTCTTCCAATAAGTCCAAATTTTCTCGTAGGTTTTGGTCGTTGTCACCTTCTTTGAAATTAGCAGTTCTGTGGCTAAAGAGACCTATCTCCGCAGGGATCACAACATCTAACCCATAGGCCATTGAATAAGGGGTTTCTCTTGTGGCGGTTCTCTAAGTGGTACGATAAGCCCAAAGAACACTCAGCATTTCGTCAGATCAATTTCCCTTGGTAGCTTCTAACTTCTTCTTCAAATTCTCTTTTTTTTGTTTGGTTGGTTACTTCAACCTGCCCATTAGCGTTTAGGTAACCTTTGGAAGTGTAATGGACCTGAATGCCCCTCTGCTCTTAGAATTCTTGAAATTTATCATTGTGAAACTGCTTGCCCTGATCAGTGATGATTCCCCTAGAGAGACCAGACCTGCTGATGATATTCTTTTATACAAAATTGGTGGCTTCTGAGTAGCTATAGTTGCTAAACGTTCAGCTTTCACCCATTTTGTGAAGTAGTCCACAACAACTATGACAAATTTATTTTGCCCCTTGCATATGGGTAGTGGACTGATTAGATCCAACCCCCACTGGCCAAACAACTATGGGGAAGACATTGGAGTCAGTAGGGTTGGAGGCTGATATGAAATATTGGCAAATCTCGACACTTTTTGCATGTTTGGACTAGCTTTTGAGCATCTGAGTGCATTGTTAGCCAATAGTATCCCGTCATCAGCAACTTGTGAGGTAATGCACGCCCTCTTGAATGGTTTTCCCTAGAGCCTTCATGAACCTTTCTCAAAGCATATTTAGCTTCTTCGTTGGTCAGACAGTGAAAGTGAATAACTTCTTCGATACAGTACTCCATCGATACTTAGGTATTTGGCTAACCTAAGATTCAGCTTCCTTGCGTTATCCTTGTTTGTAGCCAACTCTCCATCTTTCAAGTAGCTCATTATAGGATCTGCCAATGAATCTTTATAATCTACCGTATTCACCTTTGTCACAACCTACTCAGTGCTGGGCTTCTCCAACTGTTGGATGGGAACAATTATGCTAGTGCGCCTTCCTTAGCAATAGCCAATTGAGCTAATTGATCAGCCTCTTAGTTATTCTCTCTTGGTACCCTTGTAATTTCAAACTTTTTAAAATTCTTCTGCAATGGTCTAATCTGCCCCAGATACTATTTTGTCATGTCTTCCCTAGTTTCATAATCTCCCAAGACTTGTCGCACCACCAACTGTGAATCACTTTGGAAGACCAGGTTTTTAATCCAAGAGATTTTTCCAATTTGATCCTTGTGACGAGGGCTTCATATTTTGCTTCACTATTGATCGCTTTAAATCCAAACCTTGGTGCATATTGGAGCTTAATCTTATTAGGCGAGACCAATACAACACCAACTCCACAATCTTTATTATTCACTGAACCATCCACGTGTGAAGGCCATCTTGGGGCTACTTTCCTGAATTCCCTATTGTTCTGTCGGTATGTCTTATCGTTCTTCTGGGAAAGTAAACTTTGTCAAGAACTTTTCCAAAGCCTAGGCGTTGATGGCTGACCTTGGACAAAACTCTAAGTCAAACTCACCCTATACAACAAATCTCTGGACCAGGCATCTAGAGATATCAAGGCTGTGAAGTCTTCCTGAGAGGTTGATTCATCATGATCTTGATTATATGAGCTTGAAAGTAAGGCCGGAGCCTTCTTGTTGGGGTAACCAATGCAAAAGCCATGTTCTCAATCCTTGGATACCTCACCTCTACACCCCGAAGAGCTCTACTAGCGTAATAAACTAGATATTGGACATTTTCTTTAGCTCTGATCAACAGTGAGCTAATTGCATGAGGAGATACTACAAGATATATGTACAAATCTTCTCCCTCTATTTTTTGATTTAGGGGAGAGGGGAGAGGGGAGAAGATAAGTATGTCTTCAACTGAAGAAATGTTTGTTCATACTCTGCTCAGTCCAATGAAATGCCTTTTTCTGGACTTGACAAAATGGACGACACTTATCAGTTGCTCGTGATACAAAGCGATTAAGAGCTGCTATATGTTCAGTCAGCTTCTACACTTCATTTATACCTCTTCGAGACTTCATAGAAATGATGGCTTTGATCTTCTTAAGGTTGGCTTATATTCCCCGCTGCAAGATGATAAACCCTAAAAACATCCCTAGGAGACCCCGAATACACACTTAGTGGGATTCAGCTTCATCTTATACTTTCTGAGCACATTGAAAAAATTCCTTCAAGTCCTCAACATGGCTGACTCTAGTCAGACTCTTCACAAGCATGTCATCAACATATACTTCAATGTTCTTCCCAATCTGACATTGGAATATTCAGTTAACCAACCTTTGGTATGTGGAACTTGCATTTTTAAGCCCAAAAGGCATCACTTTATAGTAATAAAGTCCTTGATTTGTAACGAACGACGTCTTCTCTTCATCATTGTGGAACATTTGAATCAATTATACCCTGAAAAAGCATCCATATAGTTGAGCAGTTCATACCCTGCTGTGGAATTCACAAGAAAATCAATCCTGGGTAAAGAAAAACTGTCCTTGGGACACGCCTTGTTGAGGCACTTGAAGTCCATGCATAAACGCCACTTCCCATTGGGTTTGGTCACCAAAACCACATTAGAGAGCCAAGTTGGATACTGGGCTTCCCGGATGATTGGAGCTTTCACCAGCTTCTCAACTTCCTCTCCGATAGCTGCACTTCTTTCTGGGATAAAAGTTCTCACTCTTTGCTTGATTATTTGACGTTTTGGGTTAGAATTCAACCTATGAACCATTACCATAGGATCAATCCCGGGCATGTCGTCATGAAACCATGCAAAGACGTTCACATAGCTTCTCAAGAAGCTGGTCAATACGTTCACTTTATCTGTACACAACCCTAAACTAATTCAAAAAACTTTGTCATCTTTTCCTTCCATAACTTGTACTTCCACCAACTCTTCAACAGGTTTTCCTTGCCTGAGTCTATCTTCATCTCAGACATCCATCTTGTCCACAACAAACGCTTCCTTTGTTGACTTCATAGAAGTCAAATAGTACTCTTATGTTCTTCTCTGAATGCCATTGATTTCTCCAATCTCATTAATGGTTGGGAATTTGGCTTTAAGGTGATAAGTTGACAATACAGCCTTAAACTTATTGAGTGTCTTCCCTACGAAGTATTACATTGTAGGCTAAGGGGCAATTAAGCACCAAAATATCAATCATAGTAGTTGCATTCTTGTCCTCGTCTCCTATCTTGACAGGAAATATTACCACCCCTGCAAGACGTGCAGTTTCTCCTGATAATCCAATAAGGGGAGACTTTATTGACCTAAGTTTATCCTTCCCAAGGTGAAGAAGACCTTCAAAAGTAGGCAAGAAAATGAGGTTAGCTGAGCTACCCATGTCTACGAGCACTCTTCTCACCGTGTAGTTGGCGAGTAACACCCACACCACCATTAAGTCATCATAGAGCTAAAGAACCCCTCTTGCATCCTCATTTGTGAACTGAATAACCAGAGTCTCCACTTTGGCTTGCATCCACGGTCTCTCTATACTAAATACTTCCCTTCCAGACTAAGAGTCTCCTCTGACTCCTGGCCCTCCAGATATCTTCCAAATCTCTCCTATTGGATGAGGACGAGGACGAGGATGATGATGATGAGGAGGAGGAGGAGGAGGAGGAGGAGGAGGAGGAGGAGGGGGTATTCAATCCTGATCTGCCCTGAGTGCTCTCCTCTCTGATTGCCTCCTGTGCGAGTTGTCTTCCTTCCGTACAAACTGTTGAAGTCATTCCTATTTGATCAACCCTTTAATCTATTGTTTGAGCTCAATGCAATCGTGTGCATCGTGACCATGGTCACGATGAAATCTGCGATACTTGTTCCGAGAACATCTAAAGGGGTCTTCATATTGCCTGACCATCTAGTTTTAGGATAGTCACTAATTTCTTGCAAAACGTGATCAACATAAGCCACAAGAGGAGTATATCTCGGAACATGCACTCTGGCTTTCTCTCCTAGGAGAATCTCTCTGGTTTGTTTTGTTACCCCTGAATGCCTTTTCAAGTCGGTATTGACCACCATCAAGTCATTTTCTATCTCTCCCTTGTTGAAATCCTCCTCCCTGACAAGCAGGTTGTGCTTTCCTCTCTCCATCGGCTGCTAATGTGTCCTCCTCATTCATCTGCTTATGTGCTCTCAACATGAGTTCAAGCATGTTGGACAATGGATCAGCGGATAATGAAAACAAAAATTGTCCAGGCCCGAGTCCTAACAAGTAGGCTGCTATGGCAACCTGATCATCTGCATTATCCACCTGCATGGATTCCCTATTGAATTTGGAGGTAAATTCTCTAAGGCGACACTTTTGGCTTGTTTCACATTGAGCAGGTAGATGGTCGGTCTCTTGTACTGCTGATCCATAACAAAGTAGCTAACAAAGCTCTGATGGAGTTGTCTAAAAGTTCTAACAGTACTAGGATATAGCTAATTGAACCACATTAGAGTAGCCCACGAAGCATGATAGGAAAGGCCATGCACATGATGGCATTTGGTACAGCCCGCAAATGCATTAGAGATTTGTAGGTCTCCAAGTGGTTAAGGGGATTCTTAGTCCCATCAAAGACATCAATTTGAGGGACCCTAAACTTTGGTGGGAGAGGGACTGCCATCACATCAGTAGTGAAGGATAAATCAGTAGTTTGAACAAGCTCTTCCACAAAAGTTAAGGCCTTGATCTTCACCTGTCTAGTCAGCCCATGCAATTGGGCCTTCATTTGTCATATCTATTCTATCATTGGTCTTTTTAGGAGTTGTTGACCTTTTTAGGAGTTGTTGACTACCCAAAGGGCCATTGTGATGGCTAATAGTATGACTATCACCTTCACCATGTCCTGCCACAAGATCATCCTATGGTCGAGGATCACCATCAAGAGGAATATCCTTGACGTGATAGGGGTGGCATGTCTCTATGAGGTATTGGAGGATAACATGGTAACATTGTTTGGTTTTGTTCTAGAATGTGCTGCATACCATAGGCTAGGGTAAGGATTTGTTCACGGAGTGCTCTGTAATCTTCTTGAGTGATTGGGCCAAGGAGAATAACGTGAATCTGATTATTCTCTTGACCTAAACCTTGTGGTTGGTTTTTAAAATTTGAGGCCATGGAGCAAGTACGAACCGTAACCCGTTCAACTTAACAATAAAAGAAAGGAACGTAGTTTCCACAAACAACGCCAACTGATAGAACGGATTAGAACGTCTCTAGCTCGCCTAAACCTACAACATACTTGACACCGGTATGGTGCCTTGCCAATGCCCATCTGATGCCTAATTTAGAGTATGAAGAAGATGATACGGAAAGACTAGGTATTTAGAATGACAAAGTTTTGGTACCTTGTATAATGGGGTTGGCTTATGTTATATAGGAATTGAGGCTACCTTACTAGCATCGTGGAGCATAATTAAGAGGCAGTTCCTTGAAAATAGGAACGACACCAGAATGAACCCTCCAATCCTTATCCAGCAGGAAATAGGTAGAGATAACTGTTATAGGAGATAATCCTTAATCCCGTGATATTAGGACTACGATGAACTCAACATTTGAATGGTATATTGTCGACCAATACAGTCCTTTGGTGATCAGGTCAAACTAGAGGCATAGTCTGACTGGACAAAAGAAAGGCTGAGCATGTTCCTGAGCTGAGGAGACCATACGTCTGAGAAGACAACGTGTCATAGTCAGGTTGTCAGTTCTCATACCCACCAGTCAAATTAAAGGAAAAGGAACTATTGCATGCAACACCAGTAGCAGACACAGGAATTATATTTTGGGGTGCTGCGGGATTGATTTTTTATTTTTTACTATTTATTTGTGACTTGTTCCTCGTCTCAACCTCTTTTTTTTGTGAATTCTTGATTTGCTAATAAACATAAACATGAAAAAATAATTTATTGCTCCAAGGGCACCACGCCAAATATGTGTGATTCATAAGAGACTTTAAATATTGATAACGGTGTTCAAAAAACACTAAATAACTTCTTTAAATAAAAAAGGTTTGAATGTTCAAGAAATGTATTTTTTTTTTTTTTTTCAAATTAGGAATGAGATCTACACCTCCCCATCAGAAGCCCACGGTTGACGGTCCCACCCTTGCCCAGCTACCTCCCCTAATACGTCCACCCGTGCCCAACACACTCTATTGTGGAGGGTTTTACAGAC
>JABCMJ010061889.1:0-10584 GCA_014822125.1 Arbutus unedo
AAATATTAATGATCAGAATCGTTCAATGTGTTTAAAACATGTTTTTAAGAATACTTACAAAAATCAACTCAAAATATTACCGAAAAAGATTTGATCGAAACAGTTTTTCATAAAACTATTCCTATTAGCATTTATGTACAACTGCTTAGATCAAACCCTTCTCGATATTTTGTTGAGCTGATTTTTCACGGGTATCTTTAAAAACATGTTTTAAACGCATTGAACAGTTCCAATTATCAATATTTGATCAAAAAATGGGAAGTCCTCATTTTATTAAAATGAGCAATCCCTCAATAGAAACTTACTCTCTCTCTCTCTCTCTTTCTCTCTCTCTCTCTCTCTATATATATATATAGAGAGAGAGAGAGAGAGAGCGCTTTTAACGAGGACCTCTAATTTTTGGCTCAAATTTTGATGGTTTGAAACTGTTCAATATATTTAAAATATATTTTTAACGATATTCGTGAAAAATTAGTTCAAAATATTATCGAAAAGAGCTTGATCTCAATAGTTTTTCGTAAAATCATTCCTGTCAATATTTATAAAAAATTATTTAGATAAAACTCTTCTCGATATTTTTTTAATCGATTTCTCACATATACTTTAAAAATATTAAACGGTTCAAATTATTAAAATATAAAAATAATTAGAAAATAAGAAGTACTCATTTTAGTGAAATTTCGGGAAAACTCTCTCTATATACGTGTGTGTGTGTGTGTGTGTGAAAAAAATCAAATGGAGAAAAATCGTTTGTAATTTTTTTGTGCGTCTCTTTCCTATGAGTTGGAGAACCATCACTTTCTAGTAGACTGCCACCTCTTTTTGAAAAGGACTACTGGTTTTTTCTGCTACTTCAAAACAAAACAAGTACTGAATATGTATTAATGTACCTAGGCAAGGGGCATCCCATTAGTCAATTTTTTATTTGAAAATAATTGAAAAATGGATATGTGGTACTAGCACGGCTCGTTTCATGCTTTTATTATAGAGATCACTCTCGTTATTTTTTATTTTATTAAGAGTAGGTGCTTTGTTAAAGAGAATATTTTTATTTCGAATGATTTAATCCAATCATAGATATCCGAACGGCTACGTTATTACGACTTCACTCCAATCGAACACCCGCCTTAATATGCGCAAAAACACTTAAAAACTAATCAAGTACTGAATACTTATCAAATATTTATAAGTGTTTGATTTCCTTACGTATAAGACTTTATAAATAAGTATACATTATCATAATTGCATTTTTTTTTAATTTCAAATATGTTACAGATACTTGGAATGTTAATGGGATACGTGTACTTTGGAGATATGACAAGGCTTTAAAATTATTTTCTACATAGTAAACAATTATATATTATAAAAATATTCTATATACATAAAAGATAATTGTCAATACTCAATAGATACTCATGATACTAAAATGTGCACATTTAGACTCTCAAATATATATATATTTGTTATTATCTCTATAATTACTATTAATATATTTTATTTTATTTTTGTGATGGTAGGATTTGGAGTCAATTGAAATGATTTGGACAAATTAAGCAATGCATAATGGGGATTTGCTCTTACAAAAAGATGAAGTGCTCTGATAGAAATTAATGATGAACTTGAAAACGAATAATTATATAATGCATGTTGACTCAAAATCTGAAGGAGAATGTTTCTTCTTTCATTTTCTTAAGCGTATTTTCCGAAGAAGAACTGGAAAAGGATAAAAACAAAAAAAAGAAACCAAAAGTAAAAAAAAATATCCAACAAAAAAATAGACTCCTCCTACGAGACTTTCCAGAAAAGAAAATTAATCCCTCCCTTTTGGATTTCATTTTTCCCTCCTTTTTAATTAGTATCCACATCTTCGTTTAAATATTGCTTCTGAGGTTAACCCCTCAGTTGTGTTTTTAGCTCTTCCTTCTTTTTTTTTGTATCTTAGGAGGTTAAACCCTCATTTTAAATTATTTTTTTAATTTTTCTGTTTTATATTTATATTAACCCCTTTTGGATTCTTTAGAGTTTGGTACTTAAAATACCCCTCTTATCTAGTTTCTTTTTTTATCATATTTGGCTAGTTCTACTTTCTTTTATCATTACTATTATAATTGTTTCTCTGACGTGAATTATTGCAGCATTTATAGGTACGCAAAACAAAAAATATAATAAAACATAAGGTCAAAAATTTCATTATTCGTTCATTGGCTCAAAAATATTCATCTATTTTGTATCTAAAATTTTAAGTCTATGCAATTTATGTTAGCCATAAGATGTCACATAGCTTTATAGTATCCTATATATATATATTTTTTGTGATAACTATTGGTCACTGTAGTGAGTAACCCCTCCATTATTCTTAGAAATTTACCTGGTTATTGATTGACGATCCTTAACTGATAAGTCTTTTGATTACTTCAACGAAGAGTAAAAAATTTATTTGTGTGTCTTATATGTTTTATACATGGGCCACACTCTTGCTCTAAGGCCCGAGGCAAACCCACAAGCTGCGTGTGGAGCCGAATTCACTCATGTTATAGGCAAACTAGAAAAGCTTGAAAAAGGCTCTTCAACGGTCCAAAAGACTTGAGGGCCCACATCGGCACTGGAAAAAGTCTGTGTACGTAAATCTTTCAGATACATTCGGATACAGATATATTCGGAATCGTTAGATACTCGTGAGAATCTTAAATTATTGAAGGTCTCATGTGTATCTAACGGTTCCAAACACATCTGTGTCCGAATGCATCCGAATAATCTGTGTCCCAGGTAGGGGTGAAATCGGTTCGGTCCATTTTTTTTTCAAACTAACTACAACCAATTTATTTTTTGTTTGGTTCGGTTCAGTTCGAGGTGGGGTCAAATTCTTTCTAAGATTTCGCGAATTTCGGTCTGACCCAAATAGGCCATATTGGCCATGTTAAAAATTGATTTTTGGCCCATTCGGCCCAAATCTGCCACTAATATGTAAAATATATTACCAAATTGGCCACTATTTAAATTTTTTCCATCAAACATCAAATAGGTCCACTTTAAGAATTTTTTTCACCTATTTTTCTAGCCAAATGGTAAAAACCACGTAATCACAAAACACAAAAGCCGAACACATCATTAACTTTTGGTTTGGTCCAAGTCAATTCAGTCTAAGTCGGTTCGGTCTACTATCGGTTTGGTTCGGTTCGGTCTGGTCTGGTCTGGTCTGGCCTAAATTCCAAAAAATCAAGACCGAACCGAATATATTTCGAAAAACTTATCGGGGACCGAAACCAATCGAATCCCGTTGTGGACCGACAGAAGACCCAATCGAACAATTGATTCTTTCTATCAGTACGATTTTTTCGATTTTTCATTTCCACCCCTAGTCCTTAGCATTACTCATACAGAACTTCATGAGACGTTTAAAATGCTTGATTTTGCAAAATTTGATGGTATTGGAGATCTCAAATCCCATTTGATAGCTCATGTGTACCCTCGTGCCAATGGGGATTGAGTTGAAATTGCTAGCTGAATTATTTCGTAGGCTGCTTGCTGACACAACGCTCCAATGGTTCTTGTCCTTAAACCCATCCAAGAAAAGAACATGGGATGACATTGGGAATGCCTTTTTTTATAAGTCAGTACTGCTATATATAATGTGCAGGTGAAGGTAACAATCAAAGAGTTAGAGGCCATGAGAATGAATGCCAGTGAGAAGGACCAAATTAGAATGTTCATCAAGAACCTTCTTCCTTCTTACTCAAAGCACTTGGTGGGTCAATCCAATCTGACATTCAAAAGATGCCATGCACTCGAGTTTGCTAGACAAAAAAGATTGAGCTAGAAGAGGGACACTTGGGACCTAGTTGTGACTGGTGGCTAGGGTTGTAACCTAAATCGGCAAATTGAACTAAATTAAAAAATTATACCGAACGTTAGTTTGTTCTGATTTTTAATTTAGTTAAATTGGTCCAATTCATTTGATTTGATCTTGTGTAAAAAACTTTGGTTCGGTTTTAGTTTTCTAGCTTGAACACTGGACCGGACCAAACCAGACTGAAATAGAAAACATCAATTTTTTTATAAGTTGTATATTTTGTAATTTGTCTTTATTATGTATTTTTTGTAATTACTATTCTTTTAATTCTCTGTAATATGTATTTTTTTACATTGTGTTTAACTCTTTAATAGCTCAAATGCTTATTTTTGCATAGAAAAACTATTTTTTTTTTTTTTATACTTGGGCTTGACACAACAAGACTAAAAACCGAACGTAACTAGACCAAAACAGAAGAAATCGAATTGAACCAAACAGAAATAATTTGGTTTGGTTTCAGTTTGAAAAATCTTAAATCGAAATTTTCAATTTAGTCCGAGCTTTTCCTCTAAATCGGAGCAAACCCAACCTGTTACACTCCAAACTGTAGTTCGATTATTTTTTATACTTCTTGATTAAGCCTCGGGCCCAACATCAATGAATGACCATGAATGCAATGAGCCAATCTGCAAAAGAGAAATTTTATTAGTCTTAGTAGCTATCAAGTCTTGACTTGCGTCCTTGTATTTGTTTAATTTGTTTCAATTTGATGGTTTTATTTGAGTCAGTATGAATTTGAAATCTTAGTAAATTTGAGTTTGGTGAATTGAGCAGGCCCATATCTAGCCTCTATTTAAGTTTGAGTATCTTGTACTTGGAGTCAACTAGTTGATTGAGTTCTTTTAACAAAATTTTAGTTATAATCAATTGTCAGGACCAAGTGGAATGTAAATGTTTGGGGTGGAACTTTTGATGTCTGAGCATGCAAACAAAAAGGATAATCTTTGGAGACAAGTTATTTGTGATGTGAATAAATTAGATGTAGAATCCTAGACTCCTCATTCAGGCTCTAGATTGAGAGGTTCACCAATTTGGAAAGGAATTCTGGGTATCCAATCCAAAGCTCCCCAAACCTTTGGGATCTTCATGGATCATCTTAGGCTGATAGTAGGGAATGGGGAGAGGATAAAACTATGGTTGGATGACTGGGATTCAACTGGACAGCCATGGTTTAGAAGATTCCCAGTAATTTACCAAATAGCAGCAAATAAAAAGGCAAGTCTAGCATCCTTGTTTGGGTCAACTGGAGTGGAGGAAGGAGTACTTCTTAGAAGACGATTATTTTCATGGGAGGAAGATGAATTTCAAGAAATACAGACATTATAGGTAGGTTTGGGGATTCAAAGATCAGAGGGAGAAGATGAAATAAAATGGCAATCAAACTCAAGGTTGTCGTTCTCAGTTAAAGATCTATATGGGGCCGCTCTTTGTACTCAAGATCTAGATAAGCCAAGCCCCCCAAGGGGGTTTGGGGAACATGTAGCCCACACAAGATTCAATTCTTCGCTTGGCTAGCATGGCAAGGAAGAGTCAAAACAGGAAATCTTCTACTTCAGATAGGGATAATTACATCAGATCATGCAAAATGTAAAATATGCGAGGAAGAGATGGAGACACAAGAGCACTTACTGATTCATTGCTACCCGGTTTGGAAGCTATGGTGTGAAGTTATTGCATGGTGGGGAGTTGTTTGGGTTCCCCCGAAGCATATTGAAGATCTACTCAGTTGGTGGTCAAGCTGAAACCCAACGATCGGTTCTGGGGAAATTTATTCAGCATTGTGGATAGTGATACCATCAGTCTTTATATGGTCAATTTGGAAGCTGATAAATAAGATACTATTTAGTGGAGTGACCATATCGTGGACCAAAGTTCTGGAGGAGTTCAAGATGAATTGGCTTACCTAGGTATTGGACCATCAGAAGGATAGCCCCGTCAAGCTTGCAGACGTCTTGTATAATCCGGCCGGTATGCTCCATCGGCGGTGGATCAAGTAGGGAAGAGATGTTAAATTGAGATAATTAAAAGAAGGTTAGTGTAAAAGCTAAGAGGGTAGGGTGGTCAGTAGGTGGAAGGTCTTATGGTCTTCAAGTCCAAGTTGGTCTCTCACCAACCAAAGGCCTAAATGGATTGTAAATCTATTCCTTTATTATATATATAATTCACTTTTGCATTTCAAAAAAAAAAGAAAGGCCTGATTCCTTGTAAAGACATACGTAGGCAATCCTAGTTATTGTTTTCAGTCTTTTTTTTTTTTTGGAAAAATGATTATGTATTTGGTGTACTATGAATAGACCGTTATAATAAATTTGAGAATTGAGAATAATCCTTGAAAGATTTGAAACTATTTTTCATCATCTCTTAAAAACCATGACAATTGTTTGACGAATTAGAAGAGCACAAGTCTGTTTTATTATTAAACCTTGATCTTGTGTCATTCCACACAAAATAAGGCATTGGGGACAGATTTTCGTATGAGCACCGCCTTCTAACTGTAGACAAACGAGCAATTGGGGAGGACTATTTAAACATTAGAGGACATGCTCTGAGCTTTCATGTTTGATTTCCGAGGAGGATGGGAGAGACACATGTGGCTTATGGAGTTCGTGTACAACAACAATTATGAGGCGAGTATCGAGATGGCCTCCATGTTGATCACCGATTTGTTGGACAGAAGTTGGAAAGACAAGCGTGTTGGAACCAAACATCATGCAGGAGACTACAGAGAATGTCAAAGTCATCCAACAACAACTATTAGTAGCACATAGCCAACAGAAGAGCTACGTTGATAGGAGGACCAGACCTCTAACTTTCAATGTTGGAGATCACATTTTCTTGAAGATCTCATCTTGACTAGGGATTATTAGATTTGGAAAGAGAGGAAACTATCACCATGCTACATCAGACCATTTAAGATTTTACAACGTATCAGAGAAGTCACCGACAATCTAGCACTTCCACCTCATATTAATCGTGTCACAATGTATTCCATGTATCCACGCTCCGAAAATGCATAACATGCCCGACCCACATACTCAACTGGGAAGAAGTCACCATTGATGAAGATACAACATACGAAGAGCAACTTTTACGCATCATTGACCACAAAGAGAAGATCCTACGAGAGAAGACCATATGTCTTGTCCAAGTGTTATGGCGTCATGGCAACATTGAATAATCCACATGGGAGAGAGAAGACGACATTCGAACCAATCACCTACACATTTTTTATAACGACACTTTGCAATTTCGAGGACGAAATTATTTAAGGGGATATGTTGTAAAGACCCAAATAAAATAAAATTCTAAAAATATTTTTTCAAAATTAAAAATTTTCTTTTGCTTATGTTATTCGACCACCTTATGATTTTGCATATACTTTTCACGAACGGCGCACACCTTGCGTGCGCACATGCATGCACACGTACATGTTATGTCATATATATGTACATATATATATACATACATATATATATATATATATATATATATATATATATGTATGTATGTATATGTATGTATGTATGTATGTATGTATACTACCATATATGTGTATAGGTATATACTTATACATTTATTTTTACACACCTTTTACCTCATCTTATCCAAAACCAAAACCTAAAACTAAAACTAAAACCCTAACCAAAACCACCACGATTTTTGCTAAAATCACCATCTGTCTTTCACCAATCAACTCAACCCGTTAACCACCCTTATCTGCTATACCATACACGTGTACATGCGTGTATTGTATATGTATGTATTTATACATTCATTATTAACCATATCCGTATGCTCTATCATTGTATTCCCAAAGATTGATTCTAGTTCACCATGTTTTCAATCTTTATGTTCGCAAATGTCATGTCCAAACATAGAAATATATCCTAAACTTCACTTTTACTACAACTAGACTTTATAAAAACGGACACGATACGACTCAAGAATATAACTTGACACAAGACATAACTTGGCTTAAGATATAACACGGCTCAAGACATTAGGTCGGTTCAAATCATAACACGACTCAAGACATCACAACTCCAAGCCATAATCACGGGGGTGATCACCACAAAGTTCAAGTATATTAATACTGTGTTTTCATGCTTTCGTTTGGAGTATATCAAGGGGCCCTAATTCCAAAATAAATCTATCACACTTCAATTATTCCATAACCCGATCGATTATAGTAACGATGTTATAATAGTCCATAAATTACTCATGCATCAAAGGTATGATCATGCGATGTTATAAGTGTCGGGTTTGAGATTCGAGTAGACTCTAAGTTAAAATGATGATCATGTACTGTAATATATTCATACTCTAACAATTAGCATTGAGCACATAAATAAAAAAATAATGCACGTCACACTAAGTACACGTGGTGTGGAAGATCGAATTGGGTCACTCAGTGAGTCAAACCGACTTGGTAGGGACTTGATCCAGACCAAGCCCAAGATCAACATCTTTAATAGGCTGGGCCAAGCTCAAACTAGGCCCACGGTTTATAGCTCAAATGGGGGGATTTGATCAGTCCAAGTCGGCCTAGCCTTGGTCAATAGTATGACATTGGACAAAGCTCAGACCAGGGCCATGACCCTAGTGTATCCATACCAGTGTAAGGCACTAAATGGGCCCAGGCTGAGTACATGATCAACTACTGAGCCGAGCTCGTTCACAACTAATTGCGTTAGGGAACATCAAAGCTTGAGGCTTGATGTCCATTAAATTAGCCAAAATCTTTCCTTGCTCGTCTTTTCCAACTATCTTGGTTTGCCTGAGTCTTCTCGTGGCATTTTGGATGTATAGGTTGTAGCATGTGATTCTGTGACATTATAATAGAATTCAGTTATGGGTCACTATCATCAGGGTATGTACTCCACACATGCCAATTTGGGCTTGATTCTCAAGTCGAGAGGAGTATTTAAGGTACAACACTTGAGAGACTAAGGTATGCACAACCTTTCAACCCAAGCTTAGTACTTTTCATCTTCTTCTCCAAGTACTGATTTAGGGATCGAAGTTCTTCCTTGCTAAACTCTGGCTAGTGAGGCACTAACCCTTGGTTTTGGTTGCAGGTTTAGGTATCCAATCTTTAAAGGACCTTGGACTAGTGAGTGGAATCTCCACACGAACGAAAAGCTTCACAATGGCGACCACAGTGGGAGTCTAATTCATTCAGATTCCATTTCTCAAGACTTCGAGGTTGTCACCATTGTTTGTTAGTCATTTTATTTCTCATTTTACCCTCTAGTAATGATCATGGTGGTAGTGGGTGGTAACGATGGTCATCCCAGCCTTACTCGAGAAAAAGACGTGGTAGATCCATAGCACACCGCTAGTGGTTCCCAAAACATTCTGCCATCATCAGAAACTGCAGCTCTGGATCCCAACTCCAGGCCATATATTTAGAAACTAGAAGCAAGAATGAATGAGAAATACAACCATATTCAAACCATCCAGCATGAGTTGACCAAATTGAGAATGGAGGTACACTCACAATAGTTTGGGGACTTTTCTCGCTCTGACATTCATCGTCGTCACCATAGCCATCGGTCCCCATCACCAGACTACAACTGCTTAGAAAGGAGGACTTCATCTGAAGATAGATTGGGAGAGCACAACGCCACAAGATACTAGGACGTTGGAAGGGGTGAATTCCGCAAGGAGCAAAGCCTTATGCCTAATTGGCGTCTGCGCTATGAGCAACGTGATCCTCTATGCATTCCATCCCTTTTACAGCTAGGTGAGCCATTAGGGGCCAATTCCCTTCTCAATTACATTTGCGACATGACCAACAATCGAACGACCACACACAAAATTCAGTTGGAAAGGAACTTGCGCCGTGAAGAAAGAAGATGGAGGGAACGGCGCATGCGCGAGGAGGGTCACATAGTGGTTCAGAATTGACATAAAGAACGGTCCCCCAGGTGCGAGAAGAGGAGAGAACGTTCTCCTCACAAAGATAGAAGACAAAACCAAGTCGACCTAAGGCACCACTTGGAAGACAGAAGAAGACCTCACCCGGCTTAGTCCTACTCTGATGCCATGCACGAGTAGTTTATCTCCTCCCAATTTACCAGGGAGATTGAGCCCATCAATCTTCCAAAGGGGTTCAGTTCCCGCAAATTCTAGAAGTACAATTCAAAGACAAATACCTACACCCACATCATCCATTTTAGGCAGATGATGTCCCTCTACAATTTTGATGACGGGCTAATGTGCAAGTTCTTCCCGTCTAGTTTGGATGAGCTCAACCTATTTTAGTTTGATAAACTACTAAAATCATTCATTTCTTCATTCAACGAACTATCATAAGCATTCATAGCCCAATTCATTACTAACCCGACAGAAGAAAGAGGTTGACGCCCTGCTCAGTCTAAGGAAGTCGGCAATAGAGTCGCTTCAACAATACACAAAAAGGTACTAGGTGTTTAACGAGATTTAAAATTGTGATCCTGCCAATGTGGTCACGTCCTTCAAGATGGATTTGGACCATAGGAATCGCTTCTTTGAGAATCTTATGCTCTCAAACTCTTCGTCCAAGAATGACTTAATGAGGAGGATCGACAAGTATTGCCGGTTAGAGGAGGCCAAGTAAGAGAGGAGATTGGTCGAGCAAAAGATAAACCAGGGGAATAAATGTTCTGAAAATGGTAGCAGATGAATCAACGTGGTATACAAATTGTCACACCCCGTCCCGGAATAACACCAATTGGTCCATCCGACACGAC
>JABCMJ010061935.1:0-13316 GCA_014822125.1 Arbutus unedo
CAAATTAGTTGAATTCATGGACCTTATTAGTCCCAACTTGATTGGGTGTTATTATTCAAGGTCTTTTCATAGATTTTCAGATTACTATTGTTACTGCTTATGGACACGTGCTGAATTTCCCTATCCAATGCACAAAATTTCTACTTACATGGCATGAGAGGGTAGTCAGTGGTTGCTTTCCGCAAGGCCAGTTACAGGAAGCAGATCTTGCGGTTATCACTTGTTTTGAGAAAGTTATGGAAAGGCTGGTTAGAGAGACTTAAATTTTCGGTGGTGGTAAAGTGGAATGTTTGGTTTCGGGAAACTAAACTGGAAGTTAGTTACGTACACCGGGCCTCAATCACTTGTTCATCTCACTGGGTCCAACAATGTGGACTATTAGTGTCAAAGAGGCCATGGCTTGTGCACAATGTTTGAATCTTCTGCCAGCATGTTCTTGAATCCACAACCAGATTCAGCTATCTTACCCCACATGCGCTAAATATGCCCTTTTTGGTGGTTTGCAGCAGCACCCTGTTTGGGAACCCTTAAAAAAGGTTGGAAAGCAATAAAAGAGAATAGGAGAGATTCCAAAAATATTAAAGCTATGGCACTTCCAAAGCCCTTTGCTGCAAAGAACGACAAAGTAGTTATATCAAGTCCACAAGAAAGAGACAGAGAGAAATAGAAAGGTGACCTTACAAGTTGGCATTGAGGGGTGGTATGCATACAACCACCATCCATAATGAAAAAGGAAGTATGTGTGCACAATCTTATGTGTATAGATTTGGGCATAGATGTGTTTGGAATTATTGGTACACAATTTTATGTCTACAAATTCGGGCACAGTTGTATTCGGAATTATTGGATGCACTTGGAATTTACGAAATAATATGGCTTTCACTTATATCTAATGGTTCGGGACATATTTGTATCTAGATCCGTGCACAGAAGTGTGTGTGTATAGTAGCACTACTCATTATTAAATGGCAAATGACTTACCTTCCATTGTGTGAAACAATGTTTTGTCACTCCGTAAACTGCCCTTTCGTTGGCCCTTCGAGGGCAAAAGCACTGCTTGAGATATTTCTTGATCGGGATTGTCTTTCTTCACGTGATATTGCTTGATTTGATTTCGTCCATTGTCCAAAATTTTCCACTGCTGTCGCTTGTGTCCGAGTCATGTCTCAGCCCCAATGTGGTTAGGCTATGACATTCAATGTACAACCTAGTGCCGCTGTTTGCAATTTACAGCTTACAACAAAAACAAAGACATGTTATAACAAAGAAAAAAAACAAAGATTTGTTGAAAATTTGGGAAACGAATTAGAAAAATAAAGTGTTATCGGAAAACAGAAATTTTGACACGTTTTCAAGAACCAGAGAAGTCTACAATCAATTAAACTGTGAAGAATAAGTTTAAGAATACAAACTATTTGTACACATTCGGACACAAATGTGTTTAGAATCATGGATAAATGTGCGGTCTTTTATAATTATGTGAGTTTTTCGTGTATTTAACAGTTTTGAGTACATTTGTATTTAAATGTACACAAGTAATTTGTGTTTTTAAACTTTTTCAACTGTGAATAGTGGGTGCTGCTGGTTGGAAATCTTGACTCGGTTGAGTTTCAACTTTTTTTCTCTCTCACTTTTTCTTTTGGAAATGAGCAAGGGAGTTTGTGCACATTATCTGACGTAAAGGGTTCTAGTCATAACAAATGACAGGCTATATGATTTAATTCCAACAATATAGCCTGTCCGTTTAGATACTTAAATATTTCTCAACCGTTTTGATGAATTTATGATTATTGCTTCTGTAAATATAATAGCTAAACAATCCCAATGTGTTACATAAGGTAAATATTGTATAATTATTCAATTTTTTGCAATTTTTTTCATTCCTCTTTGTAAATAATCCAATGTTAGTTCACAGTCAATAACATCTTCACCATCTAGAATACAATGAGTTAAAGAGGAATACGATGAGTTAAAGAACATTTTCTCTTTTACGGCCCGTTTGTTAGCGGATAGAATTTTAGAAGAGATGGTAAATATAATAATAAGAGCATATAGTCGAATGAGAAATTTATTATAGAGGGATGAATAATTATAAATAATTTATTTGAATATTTTTTTAAGATAAAAAGTATAAGTAAGTGAATGATATTTTTAACCGATAGTGTCATAGTAACATTTTTGTAATTAATAATAATATTTATGCAAATAAAATAGGTATAGTAAGTGATAAGATATAAATAGGATAAATGATGGGATAATTTTGACGGTAATTTAAATCAGAGTCTTACGAGTCTATGCTGTGTAGTCTTTTATCCTATTGAGTTTTTAAAGTTATGTTTCATTCAATTTTTATATGATTTGACATTTTTGCCATTAATTTTGTGTGTTATTTTACCTTTCTATTCTTTTAAGTGAAAACTCTAATCTCCAATTTGGTAGGTTAGAAAATATGACAGTAAATTAAGAATAAAAATTGGAAACAAATATGGTAAAATATAATCTATGAATCCAAAAGATATTCATCAAAATTAAAAAAATATTCATTAGAATCGAAAAAATTTTCACCGGAATTCCGATACATATTCACTGGAATTATATTTAGAGGAAAATATTTTCTTTTGAATTCGAAGTTACTGTTATCATTATATTTAAAAAATATATAAAAATTTACCATTAAAAATATAGAAGATAATAAATTTATCATTGATCTTAATAAACTAACCATCAAGTAAGCAAATTAGAAAAAATATGCAAATTTACCATCACAGTTATACAAGATAACAAATTTACTATCGATCCTAACAAATTAATCATCAGGTAAGCAAATTGATCATCCTTTGCAAAAAATATCTACAAATTTATCATCACCTGTTGCTACGAATTTTCAAAAAAATTTACCACCTATGAATATCATGATGGTAAATTTTTCATTAGAGCCCTAAATCGGTGTTGCCTCCAAAGCTGAAAACGCCAATTGCCATTTTCCTTTTTTTTTTTTAATTTTATTATATCTCCTTCACAACTTTTTTTTTATTCAACCAAAATCTTTATGTAAACTAAGTTGTGTTAAACGTTATTTGATATGAATAATGTAAACTAGACAAGTAGTAGTCACTCATTATATATTTTCATATAAACTATTTATTATTTATTGATATATTCTTAAAGGTGATTTTAATTATCATTCTATCTTATATGTGTAAGAATTTCAAAATAAGGAGAACGAACATTGACGTCATAATTACGAGACTTAAATTTATTATCATAATTTTTAGACAGAATTTGTTATGTTTAAGTACCTATCGTATTTCGTTGTTGGTGTGAATAATATATAGGTTTTTACTATAAAAAATGCTGAAATAATATTTGATTTTGAATTCGTATTAATAAAGTATATTTTAATTTATTCCGTGCATAACATGGGTTTTTGTTAATTATTAATTATGAGAATATTATTCATATATTTATATCTACCATTAGAAATAAAATAATTTTTCAAAAATCATATTCAAAGTGTAAGAAAATAAATAAACTCTGAATATGAAAAATCTGAACAACTATATTCAGAGCGATCAGAATGAAACATTTTATGACTTAAAAAAAACTCATGAAAATTAGACCGTTTAACTTGTTCATTTATAGGTATATCTGAAGTCTACTTATTTTTTAGTATCATTGAGATTATTAATCATATCAAAACGTGATAACGAAAAAGATTTATTTTGATTTATTTATTAGTTTTATGAAGATAAATCTGTGGGGATAATGTATTAATTAAGATTTGATAATTAAAATAGTGTAAAAATAGATCAACAAATGGGTAAAACCGGAGGATCCAGTACATTTCCTCCAAAAAAGAATTATTATAATCTGACTTACCAAACATGGAGTACGTCTGCGCCTTTACCCAACTCCAGTCGGCCATTGTTGTCCATCGGCGAAATGCCTCATGGAAACAGAAAACGATTGCCCAAAACTCGGAAGCAACACGTAAAGGGGTTGTGATTTTCGTGGTTTTTCCATTCAAATCCCCCTCCTTTCTTATCAACCAGAAAGTACAAATCGGAAACGTCTTCATATTCCCCAAATCAGTATCATCTGCGTCAGTCTCGTACATATAGGGATAGATTTCTACAAATATCAATTATATTTCGAAAATTTATTATTCATTGATCGTTGTAATATGAGTGCCCAAGAGCTGCTCAGTATCGACCCCTCAGAGCTCAAATTTCCATGTACGTTTCTTCGTTTATGGTTTTTTTTTTTTATATCAAAATTCAGCTTCGTTGATTTCTTGGGTTTTCCGGGTTCTGATTTTTTTGTTTTATAGTCGAGGTCAAGAAGCAGATCTCAGCATCTTTCCAGTTGTTGAATAAGACTGATAAGCATATTGCTTTCAAGGTAGCCAATCGCCCCCTTCTCCTTCTCTATTGTTAGTTTTTCATGCATATACGTGTAGGAAACTAGCAATCGCTGTGATTTACAGCTGTTGTTTGTTCTTTTGTTTGGTTGGTGCGAAAAGATGGGAGAAGGAAAATAAGATAAAATTTACGTTGTTACTAGCTGTAAGGCTAAAAAAAGGTGGTTAGATTACTCTTAATGGAGATCTTAGTGAAAATGCTGTGGGAGAAGATGAAATTAACTAACGTGGGATGCTGTGTTGGTGAAGTGTGAATACTTTGTGGGTGTGCGTCAAAATAACACTGTTTTGGTCTCTAAAATGATGTCCAAAGCGCAACCGTCTAGGCAACACTTTGGTGGCCAAAACGGCGCCAGCTGCGCGTTGTGCACCATAGGGTGCTCGGTTCCATGTCGTATGCAACTAAGCATTGTGGAATTGCTAAGAAAGATTAATGTAACCAACCCAATTGAATGGGAAGTAAGGTTTGGTTGGTTTATGCTGTGTGTGTTTTATTGGCAACTGAATAAACAGTTTTGATTTTGATTGGTTTTAGGTGTTTTCTCGAATATTGACTTAATTGTTTGCCATGTGAATTGCTGGTTATCAGGTGAAGACGACCAATCCCAAGAAGTACTCTGTTCGACCTAATAATGGCATTGTTCTGCCTCGTTCAACCTGCAATGTCATTGGTACCATCTCTGCTCTATCACTTTCTGTCTTGCTATATTTGATATGCTTTTATTTGTTTGAACCATTCTGATTGTTATTATTTTGTAATAATGGGGTTCCAGTAACAATGCAAGCCCAAAGGGAGGCACCTCCAGATATGCAAAGCAAGGATAGGTTTCTCGTCCAGAGTGTGATTGCTCGCCCTGGTGCTGGCCTAAAGGATATTAACTCAGAGATGGTAATCAGAATTTTGTTGAAATGTTTGACTTGGATTTGGTTGGGCATTCAATCTATCAGCTGATACATTTTGGACATAGTGCAGTTAATGACTTTGGGTTTTTTTTCATTTCATCTTAGTTTAACAAGGAAGGTGGTAATCATGTTGAAGAGATCAAATTGAGAGTTGTCTATGTTTCTCCACCCAAACCACCATCTCCAGTTCCTGAAGAATCTGAAGAAGGGTCTTCACCAAGGACTTCGGATTCTGAAAACGGACATTCTAATACTTCTGAACTGGCTGCTGTGAGTTTCTACAGTTGCCTTTATCCATTCAATTTCTACTGATTGTTTTTTTCCTTTCCTTCGTTTTGGTTGTACTTTTAATATCACATGTCCATAGCAAATTTATGAGAGTCATCCATGTCGGTGCTTATAGGTTTCAAGAGAACACGTTGACGTCCGGGAGAACTCCACTGAGGTTTTTTTTTCTTTTGTTTTGGACTTTTGGGATTTGAATGCGTTTGCATATGTGTGTTGTAGCTCCTCAGTCCTCAATAATATTAGCCATCCTAGCATCTGAATTAGTTTTCTTTTTGTTAGTTTTTTTTCCCTTTTCTGCTGGGTTTCTTGATTCTGTTTAGATTATTCCTCTTTATACTTTTGCTTACTTCTCTTAATGCCTTTATTGGTAATGGAAAGTTGAGGATGTTAGTAATAATATTCACGAGAGTTCCTTATAGGTTGACTAGTGGTTTTGTGAAGTTTTAAGAGTGTGAGGGTTTTTTTCCTAGAAAGGCCTGCCTCTTTAACTTTACACTAAGGAAACAGTAAAATGGAACCAGACACTGAGGTTATGCTTGGTTCGATAGAATCAACACTGGAATGGAACGGAACGGAACGAAGATCGGAATAGAGTGGAATGAAATGCAGTGGGAATAATCATCCTTGTTCCTATGTTTGGTTGATTGAAGTAATTATATTGAGGAATGAAAGCAGAACATATAAAACGACAATGCAAATTAGGGAACATAAAAGACAACGCCAAAATGAAATACACGGAACACAAAGTGACGAGTGAAAAAAAGAACGTAAGAAGCAAAAAATAGAAAGCAGAAATGAAAAGAAAAACTGAATAAAGAAAAAGAAAAAAACCAATGAACAAAAAAATTGAAAACGAAAATTGGAAAAAAGAAAAGAAAACAGAGAACAAAAAGACTCAGAATCAAAAATAGAAAGACAGAAATAAAACAGAAAACTGTGGGAAAAAACCGAAAACGGAAACCAGGAAAATAAAAAAAACAGAAATTGAGAAACTGAAAACAGTGAACAAAAAAAAACAAAAAAAGAAAAGGAAAAAACTAAAAAACATAAAATAGAAAATGAAAGTATGAGTATATTGATCATTTCACAAATGAGGATATTTTGATAATTTTATAAACATGAGTATTCTTATTACTTGGAATGGAAGATATTCTCTAGTGTGTTGTAACTTTGGCATGATGATTCTTTAGTTTTTAAATGGAATGACTATTCCTTTATTTGGACGAATGTGATTCAATTTGGAATGATCATTCTTTTGATTTAGGTGAACCAACTATGAGAATGATTACATAGCCTCATTGTATTAGTTGTGTGACTTGTAGAAAAGTCAGGAGCCACTCAGTTATATATTTAGGAATATTCTAGTGTGGCAAAATGACATTCAAAATCCACATGGGGTTGAGGAAGCTAGGCATGATTTGGATTATATGCGTTCTTTTGAAATTCGAAATGCTTTTTGATAAATTTTCTCTTTTGCAATCAGCAATCAGCAATCAGCACTCTGTTGCTGTTCTTTTGTAGATTAGAAATGCTATTGACTATCTTTACACGTAGCTTCATTCAAGCAATTCTTCCTTCCTTTTGCCTTGCTTTGGTTATTGTTATTTTTTTCTGTAGTTCTCTTTTGAAATGGCGGCATAATATTTAGATGTTTAGTTTTGGTGCGGTCAGATGCATTCCATTTTCCGCATTGGAAACTGAATCATATGTGAACTAAATCATGGTTTGTTGTGAAATCACCATGTAGTGGCATTTTGTACTAGAATTTGGACATAACTTCCTGTTTGACTTAGTATGAGCTCCCCATTGGAAAGAAAGAATTAATACAAATGCACGGGGATTGAGTTATTATGGCTTTGCATCCAGGTTAGGGATCTCTATTTGGAGTTAAATGAGGAGAAGAATCGGGCTATTCAACAAAACAACAAGCTTCGCCAAGAACTGGTGAGTGGTATATGCATATTTTCTTGACACATCTTTACCAATTAAAAAACATAGCACCGATTACGTGTTTTGTTTCGAAAATCTTTTTGGTATATAGGTTACTCTTTCAAATATTGTTCTCTTATTGCTCTCCTTCTGCCATCTCTCTCTCTCTACAAAAGAAAATGGGCTACTACGCCCTTCCCATCCTAGACTTTGGAAGATAGTATTCAGATTCTTCAAGGAAAAGTCTGCCATTCTCTCTGTCTATGTATGTGTCATTTGGATTCGGATGCTATAAAAACGAAGAATCTCTACCGTCTTGGTTTTCAGCACTTTGTAAGCTGGCACCTGCCAACCAACAAAATGCTGGGCTTTATGTTTCAAAGTTAACTTTTTGTTGTATGTCCCTGGCCTGTCTTGCTGTCTCCTCGGAGTCCATGGTTTTTGCTTTCTTTTCCTTTTTCCCTTGTACTGTGAACTTGTCTGAACTTTTCGAAATAACAGAACCATAAGGTCATGCTTGGATAACAAAAACACTGCATAGCTTGCTAATTGTTCTCTACTTTCTACTCTCAAGTGAGTAGACTACATGCAAATTTAAAGGTGCCAGTACGGCAGTTGATTAATAGTTTTATTCTTATGAGAGTGAGAAGCGTAGGAGACATGCCCGAAGGGCAGCTGCAGCAGTGCTAGTTTGAGTTGAACATGAGTGACCATCTATACATAACATCAGAAGATTCTGTGTCTTTACATCCGATGTCGTTTTATTTGCAATAGTAGATTTACTAAAAGGATAAGAATCTCATTTGTGTTGGAGTATTCGATCCCAATATGTTTCTATGAAATTCTGGTCCTAAAGTATCTGTCTGTTCTATGTGTTCGAACCAATTAATGGCTTAAAGTCTTTTTCTCCAACTTTTCTACACCTCATAGACAACTCCCATCAGCTTATTGCA
The DNA here is from genome assembly GCA_014822125.1 of Arbutus unedo. Lineage (NCBI taxonomy): Eukaryota > Viridiplantae > Streptophyta > Magnoliopsida > Ericales > Ericaceae > Arbutus > Arbutus unedo. The sequence continues at coordinate 8,494 of JABCMJ010061935.1, forward strand.
TTCGTGTTGCGTCTCGTATGGACACAACCAAACCCCAAACCCAGTGGTGGTTCCCCTAAGTTTCTAGCGGGGTGTTTCATGTTTCAAGGTTCGAGCCCATGGAGCAGGAGTTTGTAAGCTTTCTTTGGGTATGGATTCTCTGGGGCGACTAAGGACACACCCAACCAAATGATCGGTGAAACAGGTCTCCTTTGATACAATCTCATCCACCAGGTCTATTCCGTACGGTTATTTAAAAAAGTTAATGATATCCAAAAACATTCAATGAACGAATTCCTTCGTAGGCTTCACAGATAGAGTAGAGTAGAGTAGAGGTAAAGTCTTTGGTATTATATTCTTATTGTTTAGTTCTTGTCTGTCTCTATCTATCAAAATCGACCCTCTTTGAAGCAGAAAAAGATCATCTGGTATTCAGAACTACATTCGGGAAATTAACATACCTAAAACAAATTGGGTGAAGGTCGAGTCTACTTTCAATTAATATAGTAGAGCAGAAAGAATTATCACTGCTCAGCATCAGATGCCCGGTTACTCCAACCCTACATACTAACATGCCAACATGTTAGTATTTGCATTTTCTCACGTGTTATCCAGCTATGATCTTCTTTGAAAAGCAAATATATATTTCAAAAACTATAAAGATTGTTGTTTGATGGTTTACGCAGGAACAGTTGAAGCGAGGAAATGCGAAAAGCAGCAGAGGAGTACCTATTCTGTTTGTTGTGCTTATTGGCTTGCTTGGTATTCTTATGGGGTATCTTATTAAGATTTCATGAGCCACCCTGAACTTATAAACAAGTAATTGAAATAAGTGTTTTCAAGAAAAGTGGTATTCCGCCAGGGTTTTGATTTTCATGACTTTTGTTAGTTACATTAGGCTTGAGGGAGCATGTTGAATGCAGTTCCAAGCACTTGTAAATGTGAGTGTATTTGGACTTTCTGAAATGCTGTATAACTTTGAACAAATTTCACATTTAGATCTTCATCTAAAGTCTGCAGGTTGAGTACTCTCCCTAACTCGCGGTTAGTTCTTTAAGTTCGTCTCCCTTGTAATGTTTCCTTGCTTTTGAGTTCGGTTTTTATAGACTAGGTGAGTACTCTCGATAATTTACTATTAGTTCTTTAAGGTCGTCTCTCTTATAATTTTCCCTTGCTTTTGAGTTCGGTTTTAATATCTAAATAAAGTTCATCCATTAGGGCAAAAATTCAATAAATTTGAAGGTAAACATTGAACTTGGGCTCTTGAGAACTTATTTGTTGAGAGCAATGCTACGGTAATCATATTTAACGACTTTTTGATTAACGACACAAAGAGAGATTTTCCCAACCTAGGCGAGGGAACCCTATTAGTCAAGTTTTGATTTGAAAACAACTGAATTATGACTAAGAAAACAATTTAGCGGATAAAGAATGATTCTCAACAGCGGATTTCTTGGCTTTTTTATCAATAAAGAATGCAATACACCTAAAGAATAGGTAAAACTTGATTGCGTCATAGACAGGTCGTCTAAGCCTCTGAGAGTGTATGAGGGATGCATTTTTGTACTTTTTATTGTGTAGTTTTGTGTTTTGACAATTGAACACGAATTATAGTATACAATTTGAGAAATAAATTTCGAAATGTATTATTTTAAATTACATCCGAATGAATTTTTTGAATATCTTTAGACTAAAGAGTTGAATCATGCTTGGGCTATATCCCATGTTCTAAACATAATAAGCTTCCAAAAATATGATATGTGAAAATTATTTATTTTTTGTCTTTCTTTTTTTAGAAAATTGACAAATACAGATTTTTGTGTACAAATTTAAACACAGTTATGTGTTCAAAATTAATCAATATACGTGAGATTTTTCATAATTTTATAAACTCCATGTGTATTTGATAATTTCAGGCACATCATTTATAAATATTTACTTCTTTATAATAATTTTTTTCTCTTAATATATTCGCTTTTTAATATATTTATGATATTCTTTTTAAAATTTTAATAGCTCACGGTTCATTGTGTATCACGGTATTCAACCACCTAAAGCCCCTAAGTGACAGAATCATCACTTTATACCTTTTATCCAAATATCAGTGGACCAGCCCAACATTAATGGTCTATACAATTGTACTACCCTCACGAGAGAGAGAGAGAGAGAGAGAGGAGAGAGAGAGATTATGAATGACTGCATGAGGAAAAAAGCCATATTCGAATGTCTGGACCAGTAGAATGTACAAAAGGTGATCTTGTTCTTTTCTTTTGGTCTTATCCTTTCCTTTCCAACTAATAGTTTGGTCGTTGATCTCTCCTTTTTTCGGCTGTCCGTGACTCGTATGCCCTGACAATGACTGTCAATTTCTAATGAACTCGTAGATTCTTCTACGATTCTGTCCAAAGGTGTGCTCATTGAGTCGGTCACCAATTTATAATAAATTTGTTCTGAACAAGTATGAATTTGAATTTCAAAAAAGCAGAGCCGTACCAAAGCTTATTGGTTGAGGCGAGCAAGGAACCTAATAGAATGTCTCGAGCGATAGAGATTGAATTACTTTTACTTATTTGATTATTCTTTTCTTTCTCCAGTTGGATTTACCTGCCTGCCACCTTTTCTTTTGGAATCTTCATATCCAAAGTCTTATGCAGAAGGGTAGGTTCGAACAAAGTTTGATGGATCAGATGGGGAAGATGCCAATTGATCGCATGGGGGTGAAAAAGATAGAAACATTCAATAATGCATGTACGTCCAAAAGGCCGAAAAGGACAATTGGATACCATTCTCCTTCTTCAAATCCGTATAAATGTAGGTTAGAAAGGTAACTATAGCTAGGTTGATCGTCGAAGGGTGTCGATTCTTACGGTTTTTAGTTGCAGTGTAAAGACTTGAGTGACATGAGACACATGAAATTCTGTATAGATCAACAAAAACCATCTTACAAGGCTAAATACTCCCAGTGCCGGCCCCAGCAATTAGGTTGCCCAAGCCTGGACTTAAAAATGAAACGAATAAGACAATTGGGCACACAATAAGATTTTGTAAGAGGATGTTTCTGGCCCTGTGAAGGATATGGGCCGGCTGGGCTTGTCTGTTTTTGTTATAGTCTCAGTCCAAAATTTTTTTTTTTTGTTGCCCTGCAGCCCAGGGGCTTGCTGGGCTTACCCTGGAGCCGGGCTTGAATACTCCTGTGTGACCAAGAAACTATAGGAAAAATACCATTGAGATAGATTTATAAACGCATGAAGAATGCAAAAAAATATACATCTATTATATTAATAAACGAATCAAAAACAAAAAAACAGAATCAATAAAACTATACAATATAGGAAATGGAAAAAAGAAGAAGAAAAGTAACGAATATGCCAAATCGGGTCTTGTGTTTAACATAGTTATCTTAAGACTAAATCGTTACCTCACCAGGGGTGTTGGAGGTTTGCTTCGGTGTCGTTTCTCACGATAAAACAGCTTCACAGTTGGAGAAATATCAATTTTCTGATGGCTTGTCAAACGTTCTTGCGCCTACCCCTCTCACTTGAAAGTATAATTCGGGAATATTTCTTTAGACGAAATTCAAGTAATCTAAAATTAATAACAATTGTGGTATATATAGAACCAAGAGAAACCTTTGGCTTGCCAGTAACGGAAAACTTTTTGGCTTGCTAACCACGAAGGAAGTTTATGGAGCATTAAAAGGTGACTCTTGAGTACGTAACGGCAGAGACCTTCCGGTTGCCGAGAGGCTCATCGGTGTCCATTTCATTCACATCCTCGAGACACTTCGAATTTCCAACAGAAACTCAAATTTTTGATGCGGCTAGCACCCCTCTCTCTAAACCGAGCTACTGCTAGAGCGTGCGAACTTTTTCCATTCTTCACCCATACGGAACCAACGTTTAGAAATTGATTAATTGGTAAAAATATATGTACTTGATGTTCCGCCCAAAAAAGAGATGGGGTTACGACTCCTAAAATCGGCGTTTGCTTTACGGGAAGTCTTGCGTTCAATTTTGCTGCCGCTATCTTTGTTGGGAAAATAGTTTTTGAAAAACACAGTTTTAGCAAAGTTTGGGGTAAAACAAAAGTAGGTACTCGTATTTTTATTTGTGAGTCGAAGTGACACTGTGTTTACTTTCATATGAAGATGATTATGTATTTTGTTAGGCAAAATTATTTATATGTAAATTAAAAATTGAATTGGAGTAGGCTTCAAAAAAATTAGTTGAAAGAGATAAAAATGGTATTAGTTCCATATAAAAAAAATGTGAAATTTCTATGTGGCATATAAAGCTTGAATTTTGTTGAGGGTTTGGGCCCCCAAGGAACACTCAATTTTGTGAATGGAAAAGGACACACGCGCCTCCGTTTGAATTCAGATTTAGTTTCGAGTCATTTAGGTGAATTAATATTCATTCTTTTGAAATTTATTTCCTGTCATAATATTTTTGACTCGTTACAACCCGGTTTTGGACCTTCGAACCCATTCAAAGCAACTGCTGATCCGTTTGAAGCGAGTTGGTTTGGCCCATCCATTTACCCCAGCCAAACTATTGCAACCCCATCAAGCGAGTACCTCTTCAATTTGAATTCGTGCGTCCTTTGAGCAGTAACGCACCACTTGATCGCCTATACATTGAGGCCATCACCCTATTTCGAAGATTTAATTCATCCTCAAGCATAACATTCTCTAACGTACTTATTCTTTTTTCTGAGAGAGAGTGCAATACATAAATTTAATTCACCAAACTTGTAAATTACAATGCTACTTCTACAAGGTGTGATCGTTGCATCTTGAGAGGCAAACTATATTTAATTCGTAGCACTATAGTGATGACAAAATT
>JABCMJ010061943.1:0-10940 GCA_014822125.1 Arbutus unedo
AGTGAGAAACCCACTTGGTTTAGTCAATATTGGTTCGTGAAGTACAAACCTTCATGTGGGGTGTTTGGTTGGTGCTAGTTGGAGTTGGCACATTTGAGAAAGAAAAGAGGGGAAGATGCGGTCCCATGGTATGAGAGAGAGGAAAAGAGGACAGAGAAGAAAGGTAGGAGAGAGAGAGAGAAGGGTGATGGGTGGGGGTGCTTTAATTGGAGTTTTAATTGGAATTAGTTGGAAAAAAAGGACCACCTCATCTCATGACCTTTCTCAGGCTCTTATTTTGGGAACATTTTGCACACCACCATCTATACCTTACCCCCCTATGACATCTATTCTCTCCCTCTCTCTCTCTCTCTCTCTCTCTCTGTAATAACATACAAAAATAAAAAACACAGACACTGGGGGAGTAGTTGTATTGAATTTTTATCAGAGGTAGCAACAGAAACAGCCTTTGTACCCAAAAACCCATCTGAAAAAGCCTGCACACAACTCTACCTAAACTCCCAGTTCTAGGGATTCACAAACTCCTATACATGTATACATATATATATATATATTATATATATATATATCAACACATAAATATGTCTTTTATAATTTTTATTTTTAGAGAAAATGCCCACTCTCCTTTCTTATAAATGCACTTTAAATTTTATTTTTTAAAGTACTTTAGTAATTGTGTTGGGCGTAATTCTAAATATCAGAAAAAAACTACAATTATTATTTTCGAGGGGTCATTTTGAAAATATAATTATGGGTTTATTAAGCAATTTTCATGGGTACAAAAAAAACTAGTCATCTGGCGGCTTGTAGTGTATGCACCAAAACATAGCAGAGAGCTATGCATATAGGACGGTATGGTGTGGGTGCTTTACACACAAGAGAGTCTCATATTTTTAATATTAGGGGCCGATTGAACGATGAATTATTTTTAGGCGATAAGTTATTGAGGGAGAATAAGATAAAATGGGGTATTATTTTTAAAAGATTGGCCCACATTGATGTGATGTTTATAGAGGAGGTGATAAAAAATAGATAGTTTGAATGAAGTATTAAAAAAAGGGAGATAAAATTGTACTTGATTTGGATAAAGGATAAAATATGGGGATAAAGTTATTTTGTAGTTGTAATAAATGAGAGGGTGTATTATTCTTGGATAATACCCGGAGATAATTTTTGGACACCCTCTCCCGGCTTAAAAATTATCCTCCTCTATCCCTCTTAGGGGGATTATTTTTGGAAGGATAAAAAATTATCCTCCGTATTTTTATGTTCCCAAACTATGCTAAACATGTCACGTCGATCCTTTTACCCCCTCCAAAAATTATCCCCCTTCTTTTTCTGTCCAAACGGGCCCTTAATTTCATTAATTTTCATTTCATGGTTATAGATTTTAGTATTTGTTATTCAAATAGAATATTGTTCGAGGACTTGTAATTTAGATATTTTATTCCGAGGTTTTTTTTTTATTGGTGAAGGGTATGAAATAATTGAGCTAGGAGAAAGGGTTTGATTTTTAGGAAGTCTATTTTGGATGCATTTATACCATGGTGAATTGACCCCACTACAACTCTAGAGAGAGAGAAGGTGAGATAGAGAGAGAGCATGATATATGATGATATCGGTCATGGGTTGAAAGTCATCATCAAACCCTATCAGCTGATCTTCCATTTCTGAAGAGATATCTCCTCTTCCTTTACTAGGTTTGCTTTCATGGCTCCCCTTCTCTTGTTTGCTTATTAAGAGTACATGTCTTAGAAAATACAAAATCACACTCCACTCTCTCTCTCTCTCTCCCCTCTCTAAAATCTACACACACAGCGGAGAAAAGGGTTTTTTTTTATTTTTTATATAAAGATTATTCGTGGGTTTGTTTTTGCAGAAGAATCCATAGAAAACAAGAAGAAGAAGAGTTTGGGATATGAATGGAAGATCAAGGGGGAGATAATCAAGAGAAACACAAGATAAGTATGGTCTCATCCACAGGGTATTGTTACTCAGATAACCCAAACAACATCCAAACCCAGATGGAGTTTGATTCAAACCAAGATCATCAGATGTACAACTTGACAACAGGGATGGAGATGATAGGGGGATTTCCTTTTGATCAAGATCATCATCATCACCATGGTCAAGATCACACCAGATCATTACCTTTTGATGATTCATCACTAAGGTGTGTTTTTCCTTGTGAAGGAAATGAGAGACCAAGCCAAGGACTCTCTCTCTCCCTCTCATCAACAAATCCTTCTACTATTGGATTACAGTCCTTTGAGCTGAGACAACAACAGCAGCAGCAACAACAACATCATCACCATAACCCAGATCATGATATGATCAGATTTGGTCCATCAAGTTCAAGATCAGATCATGGGTACTTTGGTAAATCAGTGATTGGAGATGGGTATTTGGGGAAAACTGCAAATCTTCATCTTCAAGGTCAGTTTGTTCAGATCAGGAACTCAAAGTACCTGGGCCCAGCTCAGGACCTTCTGAATGAGTTTTGTAATCTTGGAACTTCTGGTATTACCCAAACAGACCCTAAGGGGAAAATCATTAAGCCCCACCCCAAACCCACCACTAGTACTTCTCACTGGCAGCATGAAAATACAGCAACCACTAGTTCTAATTCCAAGAACAAATCTTCCTTGTACAACAACGTTGAATTCCTCGAGTTGCAGAAGAGAAAATCGAAATTGCTTTTAATGCTTGAAGAGGTAAACATTATATACATATATATATACACAAACACCCTGTTGTTTTTTGTTTTCTGAAAGTTTTTTCACTACATATGTATATACATATATACGCATACATGAATGTATATGTATATGTATATGTACAGTTCATCCCCCTAAAAAATAGGACTGTTGTTCATACCAAATACTCGACAACTAATTGGGTGACTGAGGGGCCTTTTTCCATTAATACCCACTTGCTGAAATTTTCAGACGGTTCCATTTAATTTCAGAAACTTCCTCTCTCTCTCTCTCTCTCTCTAAATACATAGATATACTTATGTGTATGTATAACTATGTTCCTGTTTCATTAATTCTTTAACTGTTTGTATTATTCTATGCTGTAAATTTGTAATATTTTCTGTGATGTTTCTCCAACTTCAGTGACCCCATCACTCATATTTCCTTTATTTTTCAGCAGAAAAATTGCGATAACAAAAAAAATCTTTTAGAGTTTCTCAAAGATAAATTCTTTTCACAAAGTTTGAAGAATATTTTTGGGAAACCCATCAACTAGACAAATTCTTTGATGTTTTCAGAAAATAAATTCGAAAAACCAAGTTAAAGTTCCAAACTTTTCGTAATATTTCTCCAACTTAGTCACTAAATCTTCAAAACTTATTACCGTCTTTAATATTTTCTCATACAACTTTTTTTTTTGTGTGTTTTTGTTGAAAAGAACTCAAAACATCATATTCTGAAATCTGCAATCAAACAGTAAATCGTCCAACTTTTTTCTTTTTCCGATGGTTATAACCTCTCTCCAACTTGGGTGATCAAAACTTTCCAACTTCCACCCTCTCTCTCTCTCCCTCTCTCATCTTCATCTTTATATATATATACATATATATATATAGGTGGACAGAAGATACAGGCAGTATTGTGACCAAATGAAGGCGGTGGTGGCCTCCTTCGAGGCGGTGGCCGGGCACGGTGCAGCAGGGGTTTACTCAGCCCTAGCATCAAAGGCCATGTCAAGGCATTTCAGGTGTCTAAGAGACGGGATAGTAGCCCAAATCAAGGCCACAAAAACCGCCATGGGAGATAAAGATGTGACGCCGGGAGCTTCCCGCGGCGAAACCCCGAGACTCAGGGTTCTTGATCAGACATTAAGGCAACAAAGAGCCATTCAACAGATGAGCTTAATGGAGACTCACCCATGGCGGCCTCAACGTGGTTTGCCGGAGAGATCCGTGTCGGTGCTCCGGGCTTGGCTTTTTGAGCATTTCCTCCACCCGTAAATATTTCTTCCCCTCCTTCACACACACACACATATACATGTGTGTATATATACAAGGGATTTAATACGGATCTCTCATTTTCTGATTAAATTTTGATGATTCAAATAGTTTAATATGTTGAAAAAATATTTTTAAGGATACCCATTAAAAATCGGTTCAAAACAATATCGAAAAGTGATTCATCAAAGCAATTTTTCATAAATACTTAGATCAAGTCTTTTTCAATATTATTTCGTGCTGATTTTTAACGGATATTCTTAAAAACATGTTTTCAACCAAATTATCAAAATTTCATTAAGAAAAGAAACTTCCGTATTTTAATAACGTAGTGGTACGAGCGATGTGATATTAGAGAATAAGTATGCACCTAAATATTAGTGTCGAAGGCTTACAAACTGCTTACGAAATGATAGGGGGGTTTATTAAATATTTTAATTTTTTTTATAAGGAATTAATAATTGAAGTCTTGTGATGTAGAAGGCTTCAATTATTTACTTTCTGAAATAATATAACCCACTTTTTTTTTGTTTTTTTCTAACCACCATTATTCAGATTCCTATACTCATTTGTCATATTGTTTTCAATCATTTTTTTCATGTACATACTGATGTGTGGATTTGCTTCTGTTGCAACTTACGTATAGGTCCCATCTCTCTCTCTCTCTCTCTCTCTCTCTCTCTCTCTCTCTCTCAAATTTTTTTCATTCTTCTTAACTGCTAGTAAAAGTACAATTGGGGAGCATCAAAATGTCAGAATTTCTAAACTAGTTTGTCTCGTGAAACTCTGCAGGTATCCAAGTGATGTTGATAAGCACATTTTAGCCCGCCAAACAGGTCTCTCAAGAAGCCAGGCACGTCCACATCTCTCCTTCTATTATTCTATTCAAATTATTTTTTCAATTGGGTCTTATTCTTATTATATTATTACACACTGAATATTTTTACATTCTCAATGGCGTATATCTTCCTAGAATTCCACACCTTCCTATATATAATAATAATAATAATAATAATAATAATAATAATAATAATAATAATAAATATATATATATATATATGTGTGTGTGTGTGTGTGTGTAAATATATATACACACACTGGCCATCTTTTAAATAATGAACACTCTATCATGACCATCTTTTGAATAATGAGCACTCTATGACTATCTTTTGAATAATGATTCTTACAGTTAGTCGTGGAGTTCTTTAATTGGATATTGTCTATGTTAGGGTTCAATCTAAGTGTTCTTTAATTTCTTTGTACTACAAAAGTTAGAACTAATTAGTATTCACGATCCTATCTCAGGAGGGAAACATTTTGATTTTTAAGTCACTGAGTGAACTAGAAAGCCAGGAAGAAGAGGGATATAGAGCGTGTATCATATTTTTTTACCCGAGGGCACCTTTTATACTTGAAGTCTGGCTTGAGTACCAAGCCAATACGTATGTGTAGAGCATGCTCTCCACTGACTTCAAAAATAATTGTCTCTGACTTGATGTCATGCATGACATACCGGCCTCCATCTCAAATGACACATGCCGAGACCGTGACACTTGGATGCCAATTAAGTAGAAATGGGCTGGAACTATGTGCCTTGGGTCGACCTGTCGGGTCCTAACCAGCATGGCCCAAACGACGCAAGCCCATAAGCTGGGCTAGTTGCGCGAGGTGTCTCTCGTGGGTCATGTTGGGGCTTCAGTGCAGTCCGTGAGGTTGTTGGAATTGATCCATGGTGCAACGTACTCAATTAGCTTGATGCCGACCCGGTCCACTATAGTCAAATATATGTGTATGTACATATATATTATGCATGGCATTTGATTAATTTATTAATTAATTTGTTTTTTTATTTGTGTTTGTTCAGGTGTCTAATTGGTTCATTAATGCAAGAGTGAGACTATGGAAACCCATGGTGGAAGAAATGTACGTAGAAGAAACAAAGGAGCAAGACAACAACAATATGGGCTTGGGGGCCTCTTCCTCAGATGACATTAATGGCCGGTCCAACCAAAATTCTCTGACCCGACCAGAAGATCAGAAACCGACACCGGACCAACTGGTCCGGCTAGACTCCGAATGTCTGTCTTCCATCATCAACAACCCGGAAAAAAATGACACTAAATTACAGATGAGCAAAAGCCCTCAGAATCTACCACCACATCACCACCACCACCCGTCGCAACAGTTGAGTTTTGGTAGGGTTGAGGATGCATTTGGCGCAATTGAATTGGACTTTTCGTCGTATAACCACCACAGAGGCGCGGTTTCATACCATAATGACCAAAATGCCCATCAGAATTTTGGTGGCGGAGGCAATGGCGGTGGCGGTGTGTCTTTGACTCTAGGGTTGCAGCAGCATGGTGGGAGTGGGGTGAGCTTGGCGTTTTCGCCGACGTCTCAGAGTTCTCTTTTTTACCCTAGAGACCACATTGAAGAGTGCCAACCAGTTCAGTACTCTATCTTGGATGGTGAAGGACAAAATTTGCCTTATAGAAACTTGATGGGTGCACAATTGCTTCATGACTTGGCTGGATAATGAAAAAAAGGTAATATTTGCGCTATACGAACAACATTTTTCGTCGGTGATTTCGTACTGAAAAAACACGGCATTTTGTGATTGTAGCGTTATTTTGTACGAGTTTTCTGCGCGAAAAATGCTGTTTGTACTCATTTTATTAGAGAAAAAACGAAGAGAAAAGATTGATGGAGAGTGTCGGGACGATTGCCAGAGTTCTTTTCAAAAGGATGGTGATGGGGGAAAACAGAATGTGGGTATAGATAAAATTTACTTGATACATAGACTTTTTTATAGTACTAGACAATGTTAGATATATGTACAATGAAAGTTACTACCACATAGTAGTTGGTAGTTTTCCATGCTTTTGTTCCTTGGAAGAACATTTTGATTTCTCTTAGGTTAAGTGTTGGAATTGCAAGGTGATTGATGCATGAATATACACATATTTATTCCTCTTTTGGGTAGGCTTTGTAGCATTGAATATTTTAGTCTAATTGTGATATTTTTATGTCAACCCCTTTATGAGTAGTCAATCAAGTACATGAGCTTGAATCGTCTATTCTTTGTTTAGTAATCATGTCTGAGTTAGATATTTTAACGTGATATACATATTAGAGGTGCGTTTTGACAAGTTTCGTGCAAGGCTCTTTGTGTCAGTGCCTAATTCTCTCAATAATGTGCCAAAAAATGTACGTTGTACATCCGTTATTCGTCTCTTTTTGTGGAGGTCGAATGCCATACGTGTTGGTTATTGTTAGAGCTTATTTCGGATTGGTAATTAATTTGTTACTTTTGAAACTAAAGAATAAGTCTCGAGAGTCTCTTCAATTATTGTTTATCAGTGTTTGTTGGAATTATATATCCATTGCGGACAATGGCTAGGATTGGCATGTAAGATGGCGCAAGATACTTTCATTCAGGAGGTGTTTGGGCTTAGTATTCAAAGGGAGAACCCTTGAGGCTGGCATTGGGTAGGGCCTAAAGCGAACAGTACTATGAAGTGGAGGCTGTGACATTGCGCATCTTACATGCTATCAGAGCCAGGTTCGTCCCTCTCTCGAGGTGGGAATGTTGGAATCCTACATCAGTTGCGAATGATATTTAGGATGGGCATAAAAGATGATGCATGACACTTCCATCTAGGAGGAGCCTTTTTTACTTAGGGTCTAGATGGACAAACATGTTAAAATGGCATTGGGTTGGATCAAAAGCGAACAATATTTTCAGGTGGAGTCTAGCTCGGAGTTTCTGTTGCTCCAGTAACAACAGAAACTCCACACGAGTTATTAAGATTCAGAATCCACGTAGTCTTACATCAGCTCTAGGTCGGACATCCTACATGGTATCAAAGCAAGGTTTGTGCGTGCATGCTATGAGGTGTCGATGTTGATATCTCATGTCGAATGCGGACGACATTTAGAATGGACATATAAGAGAATGCAAGACACTAACATCCACAAGGTACCCTTGGGCTTGGGGCTCAGAGGGACAAATCCCTGAGAGTGACAATGAGTAGGACCAAAAGCGGACAATACTACGCGTCTTACAATTTTGAATTGGATCAAGTGCTTCACACGGGGAGTTTGCCAGATAAAACTTCTGGTACCACAAGCCGTATTAATAATTTAGTATCTTATCCAAGAGACTGACTAAGTTAAGGGATCAATTCTACTATTTACTAACAAAAGTTCAATTACAATCGGAACAAAATCTTTTAAGTGTGAATCCAACATGGGAATTGATATCCTAAAAGTCAACCCAAGATGGAAGGCTTTCTAGTTGCCCTAATTTTTTTTGATAGCCAAAGTATCCAGACGGCTTTGGATTTATCCCCAACTTAATGCCGACAAGTCATCGGAGTCCTAAAATTAACGATCGGACAAACCTCTATTGACCCCTAGTAATTAATTCTGATGAAACTCGACCTCACGACCTTAAAAGGACGAGCTATTAGTCACTTTGTCTCCTTCCATTGAACGAATCCCTTTGGGTTTTTCTAGTTGCCCTAATTGCTAGGTGACTATTATCATGCCAGTCCCAGGGTTCTTTTGGTATATCACAAGCTGGCTGATAGGATCATTTGTGGTTCAGGAGGCACATGGACATAGGTAGATATCTTATGTCTCTTGTTTTTGTAAAGGACCATTAAATTGAGCTGCCCAAATCAGTTAGGGTCCTCATACATGTTGGAGACTATTGTTGTTGGATTAACAAAAATACAGATTTTTGTGACATCATGTTAGAGACATGATGTCACATGATCCTATAAAAATTGATAGCACTTGAGAAATTATGAACTTAAAATTTTAAGAGAGCAAATCCCGAAGTTTTAACCCTTGAACACCAAACTAAGTCTTCGAGTTTACAAAAATATAGGTTAAAAATATCATGATTTTTTATTTTGTTTGTTCATGGTTTATGTGGTCCTTAAACCACCTTCTCCATCTCCACTAGTTTGATCCTTTGGTGCCAGAAAGAATTGCTCACTTTTTTATGATACGTCAACTACATGGGACGGTAATGCTTCATGCATGCTGTTGGAAAGTCACCTTTATTGTACTGCTTTTTTTAAACTTGGCATTAATGGCATTTTTGTGTTTACCATGATCAACAAGTCATGAAAAAACCTGATGGAATATTAACAATGCACTTTTTGTGTTTACCATGATCAAAATTTGTTCGAAGAATTGACTATGTGACAATTCTCCATATAGTGGCTTAATAATTTATTAGAGTCTAAGAGAATCTTCAAAGAGAATAGCAGATTTCGATACGAAATTTAATTTAGTGACACATGCAATAAGTTGAAGAAATACTTGCGAGTGCATTACATGGGGCTATGCAAAGTTTCAATATTTTATTACTCCTTCAAGTTGAAGAGATTTAATTTTTCCAAAAATAATAAAGTAAAGAAAGATCTTCGCCTGGTTGGTCTTCCCATGCTGTTGAACGCCTCATTTCTCTTCTCTAAAGTCTACAACACACAAGTGAGAAAGGCAGGATTTGAACCTACGTAGAAAAACTTCAACAGATTTATAGTCCATTGCTTTTAATCACTTGGCCACTCTCACCTTCTTGGGCCGAGGCCCTCTTTTTGCCCACCCATCCGACATATTTTTTAGTAACACCAAATATTCAAAATCGACCCTCGATTGATCTCAACTGACTAATCATAAAAATAATATTTGATGATGTGACAATTTGAAAGTTATTTCACACTCTTCAAATTTGAGTTGAAGAGTGAGTGAGCTACACCAAAATGGTGCAGTAGGTTCATTACCACCCTTGAAGCCCTTTCTGTGATACGGCTCTTCCAATGTAGTTTAGTTTAGTTTGGACGGTGAAATTAGTTTTTCGAGAACTAGTTAGTATTATGTTGAGAGTAATTTTAAAACCGATCGAATAGTTCAGCTACTAAGGAAAAATATTTAGTTTTGACTTTTCTACTTCCCTTGATATGTTGCTCTAACAACATGATGCTGAATGTTGAATCTCAATTTATTTAGTACTAATGGGTGGTCAATGATATATATGACACTCATACTTCTTGTAAACTATATATAAACGTCAGACCATAGATACTAAAATTTTATATACTTTAATTACTTTTTAATTAATCAAAATAAATGGAATAATCTTAATTAATTATGTTTCAAGATTGGTCAAAGTATTCAAATAAGTATTTGATCCATCAAAAAAAAAAAAAATTGGGACTCGATTCATTTAAAAATTTTGAAAGACCAAAAGAAATGACCCGATTTAATTAGTAGCCGAATACGTCCAAAAAAAAAACCCGAGCTAGTCCAAAATGTAGGTCCACTCAAATTGTTAAGTTTATAAACAAATAATAGTAATATACTCTTTTATAATTGTTTTTATTGACTTAAACTTCTTTCATAAACTAAGAGAAAAATTTACTATTCTTTTGAAAGATAAATCAATTAAAGAGTAGTTTTTTAAATTAAGAATGTACTCGATCGGCCTATAAACAAATACTCTCATTGTGAACAAGAGACATTTTGGCCAAGAGACTTTTCAACCATTTTCAAGCCTCTGCGTAAATTTTTATCTCAAGCTTCTGCAAAAATTCAACAAGCACTCAAATAGTGTATCGATTCTTCTACAATTGCACTTTCATGTCAAATCACGTAAAATCATTATTGTTCATTTGAGATCAAGCCGTTCAAACTCTCGATCAAAATTACTACTTCGGTTTCTTTATTTTAGAAGTCATCAACACGTTCATCAATAACAGGCGTCTACACTCATTTGATCGCAAACATACTCAGAGATTGAATCACGGGCAACCATTCTTTCATTGTAATAAATATAGTAGAAGATTGTACCCAATTAAATCAATAAAATTATTATTTTGTACATTTTTTTCGTGTCTTTATTGTGGACTTGAATTTGTGTGTTATAAAATTTGCATGTCCGTTGGGACCTTCT
>JABCMJ010061944.1:0-17716 GCA_014822125.1 Arbutus unedo
TCATCCTCCAATCCCGCCATTCTAATCGTCTTCATGTTTTGTTTGAATACTTCCATATTAGATTTTCTGTTCTTCGAACTTTTAAGAAGACATCTTTTATTCACCTTGTTCTTTGCCTTCTTCAAGTCACGCTCTTCCATCTTCGGCTAGCACTCAAGAACAATAACAGATTCGCACAATATTATTGTATGACTTAAAAACGCAAAACATGTGTTTTAAGGGTCATTCCGCGTGCCACCATCCAAACAGCCTTAACACGTGTCCAGAAGCGATATTCTGCAAGTTGCTGCTTCCGTATGCATAAGGGGCATCCGGAAGTGAATGCCTAGCATCTACTGCTATCAGATGTAGGCAGGGCGCCCGGGCATCCATGTCCAGACGTCCATCACCTGCATTCGGACAGAATCTCACACCCAACATATACCGACCTATACATACCAGTCAAGGCAGGATGAGAGAGAGAGAGAGAGAGAGAGAGAGAGGGAGGGAGGGAGGGAGGAGTCTATTAGCTGACAGTGGTCTAAAGTGATATTATCAATTCCTTCATAAGGCCTGGAAACACTTCCAGAAGATTAGGAGGACCGTAATAACTCCCCTTAAAGCATGAAAAACAGAGACCTTCAAAATTATAATGGTAGAGACTTTCAGGTTAACATCACCCACCGTTTATATAGCAAAATGTATTACATGATAAAATACACTCCAGTGAAGAGCCTCATTTCCTACTCGAACTTGTAGAACCCCTCTGTTAAAAATGTAACAGGAAAATATTCACAACCACTTCTCCATCGATCGAGGTTAAAAGCATTCTTAATCCCTTTCGGTTCGTCAGCTTATTTGCATAACTATAAGAAATAAGCCAATAAGCCAGTAAACCAAATGGGTCCCAAGTAAAGTCACTTATGAAACAAGAACACCAAACCTAAACTCGAATCTTCATGTACGAAATTCTGGTTGGCAACCATTTCTTAAGTGCTTATTTGATCTGAGGGTCATGAGAACCCTGCTGATTCAAAAAGGGTCCACCACTCTGAGAGCTATTCTGGCCTTCGACAGATGCTGTTTGCTGTGTATATCCACCCTGGTTTTGGGCCCAGTTCTGTTGCATTGGCTCTCTCCTTTGATTCTGCATTGTCTGCCTACGCCTATCGTACCGAGGGCGAGGTTTGTTCCTCGTTTGTTGCCTCTCATTGTACCAATACTGTGGCCTATGAGTGACTTTCCCATCGATAAATAAATCCCCTACACACCAATTTAAAGGAAATAGAAACTAGACAATTAGCAAAGGGAAAGATTTGCTCGAGTACCAATTTCTGAGAAATGCAAAGCCACAACGAGAGATTATTCAATGGTCACGAATTTGTGGTGGGAAGAGGCCCTTGAGGCTAGAGCATTGCCCCAGAGGAAGCACTGCATAATTTTCCAAGCCAAGATAGCAATACTTGAAAGTTATAACAGTTCAAGGTTTAAAAATACCAACCTCCATAATCTTTGTTAGGGACATCAAGATATGAATCAGGCAGCACCCACAAAACACCAGGAAGGCCTGTTCAATAAAAAACAGTTCGGAACTATTAACGATAACCCATGAGACATTGGTAAAATACACAAGTACAAATATATAGCTGCCCAATGAACGAAATGACTGTCAATCAGAAATTCACAAAATAACAGCTAAACACACCTTTAAATCTACAAAATGAGGCCTAACTTGTTTGAAATTGACTACTGTGTTTGATTTGCGAAAAACGAGAGATGGTTTTGAAAATTTACTGTTACGAGTAGAGAAATTGTTAGGCACCCTACATTGCCATTTTGGTATTGATATGGACCATTTTATATAATTATCCTTGGTAAGATGAAATTTAAAGAATATGTAATGCGGGAACTAGTGATGGTATGAAAAGCAAGATGGCAACCGCTGCATTAATAATGAAAGACAATTCTGAAACAAGCCCAGAAAGAGAAGATATGAAGGTACCGAATATACAACCCATACAATTTAACAACAAAGAACAGTCAACAAAGCTAATTCTATCAAATGCATATGTGACAAATAAACTGCCACCCCACAGAACAAATATAAGCTCTCAACACCTACTACTTAGAAGCCAAAGCAATTCTAAGAATCACAATAATTCAAAACGAAAAAAGTATTATGCCCTCAGATACCCAGAAGAAAAAAGTAACCAATTCTACTAAACACCCAAATTTGGAACATGGACTTGATAAATGTATAATGCCTACATATGAAAGTTTCAGGTGGAACTGCCGTGAAGTGGGGTTGAAAGCATTTCTTGTCCTCTGCTCCCCTTCCAAATGGAGTTAAAATACCTATATCTAATGTATTGGCAATAGGGACGTGATTTGGTAATATGCCAATTTGGCCACTATTAGTAGATAAAATGATTTCTTTCACTTTAGAATCCCAAACAAATCCATTAGGGGGTCAGTACACAAAGATTTAAGGTAATTTCTTCCCATTGCTCTCCATCCCCAAATAACTAAGGGCCGTGATTTCCAAATCCGCTCATAGTGCTAAGCTAACGGGCAGAGGGGTTCTGGGTTAACCTCCTCTCCATATCCTAAATGCTCCATCTCCCTCCATACTCTTCATTTTGGAAAAGGGTACTACTCAGAAAAACAAGCTATACGGGAACCTAAATCAAAACTCTTAAATCCTAGAAAAATCAGATTTTTGATAGGATTAAGCAGCAAAAGACAACCACCCTTAAACCCTAAAACCATTAATACCTTTAACTTTGTAGGATAACTCTTCAGAGATCAAAGCACCAAACCCAGTATACGTCGTCGTACAAACTGAATAGATCTTCTTCTTCGCCTCTTCTTCACTGCAACCCACCAAGTCAACTCAAAATGCATCATCACACATCAATTCACACGCACACAGAGACGGAAACATACATACGCAATATGTATGAATGAATTACCTTCCGACGACTTGGGCTAAGGTTTTGACGTAGGAATCGATCATTTCATCTTCGGAAGGGGGTTTGGGGTCGGTGGGGAACTCCATGACAATAAGCCAGTGCTCGTAGTCGCATCCGTCGAGGAGTATGGTTTCCTTGGGCGGGCGGTTGCTCCAGTTCGGAGAAGGGTCGTTGAGGGGAGAATAGCCGGACCCGGATGTCCTGCAGCGAGTTGGGATCGTCACCACCGAGTCCGGAATGAGTTGGGGTTGCTGATCGAGGATTGCAAGAGCCAGACGGGAACGAGAAGAGCGTAGAGATGAGGAGAGTGGTGGCGAGGAGAGAGAGCGAGAGAGGAGGGAGGATAGAATGCGCCGGGTGGTGGAGATCGCCGCCATGGCTGCAGGGTATCGAGTGAGAGTGATGATGAGTCGCGCGAGCCTAATGTGTCGGGTGGGTCTTCTTGCCAAGCATTTGCTTATCTGCAACGGATATCCACGATACGACGACGTTCATCCATCCTCGCAAATTCTCATGTTTTCTGTTTCATGTTCTTCTACTTTCCTATTTGTTGTTAGGAATTTCAATGGGTCGATTCGGTTCCCATTTTAGCAAAATTGAATCGAAATTTGGAAATACAAAGTTGAAGCGAAATTCGGCTGTGTTTAGTTTGATTTTTTCGGAACCCGATAAACGTTATTGGAAGAATAAGCATTGATTAATTTTGTATTAACAGTCACAGCTCAACAAAAGATGCAAACGCTATCCCAAATAGTTGAGTATAAAATACATGCAAGTAACTTTTAAATACATAATAGTTAATTAAATGGAACCAAAACTTCCAACAATTTTCCATATCTAAAAAATTGAAGGAAAAAAACAACAACTAACCCAAAATAATTCACAAAAAAAATAAATTCACAAATAAGTATTGCTATATTTTGTAAAGTTACAAAAGCGAAAAAAACTTATGATTACTTTTCAAGGGTTTAGTTTGAACGGTGAACTGACAATTATCAATATTTTAAAATTAAGAATCAAAATCATACGAATTCAGTAAAAACTGTCTCAAATGATACGAATCAGTTCGGATATTCATATGATTTTATTCTCGTTGCCATCCCTATTTGTTAACGACCAAGAAAAAGGGAAAAAAAAACTGATTTCTTAAAAAAGAGAAGAGTTTATAGCTTGAGTGGTCATCAGATACCTGCAGCATTTAGGGCATGTTTGGTTGTCATTGATGTTAAATCATTTGTTTATTGAAGTGTCTCTGTAGCTATCTTCTTCCTCCAAAACCAGCAAGACCCAGATTTTCATTAGTGCAGCCATCAGGATGAGTATGGTTTTTGGCTCATTAATTCCATGCAAACCTAACAAAAAAGTTTATAAGAAGGGCACTTTCAGTAACACCCTCACTAAATACCGAGTTCGAGTCCCCCGTATTCAAAATTCCATGAATTCTGTTGTATTTTTTACCAAACCATGGGACTACTTGTATATCACCGCACGCATTGAGATTCTCTTTCGAAAGTGAGATTACACCCATTTGATGGCCACTCAGAACAACTAGTCAAGCCGAGTGCAGGGAGGCCAGGAAACTAGAGTTTGGGTGAGTGTGAAGGCCCATGCAGTTATGAGGAATGAATAAATATTTAGATTGGACTTGATCATATGAATCGTTTAGCATAGCACTAGCTGATGGCTTTCCATAAACAGTTGTTACACGTGACAAGTGGAAGCCCCTACCATGATTTTGGAAGAATTATTCTGGCACTGAAGGGTGAATGACCTTTCTCAGAACTTGCATACTCTTTTGCTAAACTTTTTCATTGTTTTTCCAAGCCTATGCTTACATGCTTCACCAGGCGACAGTAAACATGTCTCCAGCATCAACCGGTTTCTTTTTCTTGTGGGCCCGCTAAGCTTTTATTTAGAATCCATCCAATGAAATACAATCTTCTTTCTTCTCATATATCTCTAACAAGTTCTATATTTTCTTTCTAGGCAGTTGCATGCTTGAGAGAGAGAGAGAGAGAGAGAGAGAGAGAGGGGGGGGGGGGGGATAGTCAAACGTAACCATAATATATAGATATGCTTCACTAACACAGCCACATGAAATTTATAGCAGCAGAAAAGCCTGGCAAACTAAAGGGCTGATAAACACTACTTCATAAGTCTAAGGTTTCCACACTAGTCCTACAAGATGGTTTTTGATGACTCGATATCTCATTCAACAGACCAACTAATACTGGACCAACTAACCTGGAGACTAATTCCACCATCCAACAATGAGCACTCCTGCTAGACGTTTTAACTAAACATACATATTTATTCACACGAAATGTTACAAAACGACGATAGCCTAATTAATAGACGGCGCGAGGTGGTTTTCTCTTACTATAATCTGCAACAAGCAGCCCCCCATAGAGGTGTGCTGCCTCATAGCAATCAATAACCCCATGTTTCTTTGGAGCTTGATTCATATGGGGCTCTTGTTTAGGCTGCTGATACTTCAGCTGCTGCTGCTGCTGTTTCTGCTGCTTTTGATCAGTGCGATTTTGTTTCCCAAATTGTTCGTCGAGCATCGAAAACCCTTCAAGGCCGACCTTAACGAGGTAATTGTAATCTGCCTGATGTGCCATTTGAGCAAAAACTGCACACCAATGTTAGAGAAAAACTAACTTAAGAGAGTTCTTTTTTCCTTTGTACTTTGCTACAAAAGCCTAAATGCAGAGCATCTATTTATAGAGAACTCATTCAAAAAAGGAAAAATATGGAATAAGAGTTAAAGGGCATGTGAAGTGATTAAAAAAATTAAAGAAATAAAGAATATGGGAATTTCTTTAAGGCTTTAACTTCCCCACCACAAGGTAGGATTCCTTCAAATTATCTTGTGGGAGCAGAGAATATAGTAATAAAAGTTTAAGGTTTCTTTGAATATGGGGGAAGTTCCAATCTTAGTTCTCAAGCCATTGACTGTTAAGAAGACCAAATAATTGAACTTGAGTTAAGTTCTGATAGATTGATTTTGTTAGAAATTCTAAAGGTTTTGGTGAATGAATTTGGAGTACCAGAAGGTCTCACGAGACAACTGAAAGGTCTCTCATTTATGAAATCTATACGTGTCACGCAACTCAAAGATCTCGAGCGTTTAACATGTCAAAAGTCTCTCGATATCTATATGACCGGATCATCCCTCACATGTCTAGACACTGAAAATTTTCTCAAGATTTTCATAGTCTACAAGTCATTCTTCAATTCGCGTTCTTTTGTGAGAGAGAGACAAATCAAACGGTCGTAGGTTGGTGTTCTTTAAGCCCAAATAGTCATTTTACTCTGAAAAACAGTTGTTCGTGCCTCCTCCAACACTCACGGTAAGATTGCAAATCTGATTTAAGTGGGCTGTGATTCACATGACTCGGTTCAGTATTCGTATCCGTTATGACTATACTCTGTATTTTATTTCTTGAATTAGTTCATTATCTATTCCTGTTTGTAATTTTTTGTATTTTTTGGTTCAATGTATAATGGCAGTATTTTCTAGAGTCCGAGTACATTTGCATATTTTTCCCTAGGAAATCATTCGCGTGAAAGCGCAAGGATTTTTTTTTCCTAACATTTTGAAACTTTTTGTTCTGGCTTGAAATGGGATGTTCAGAAATTGTTCTAAGACCAACTGGGTTCTTAATGGTTCATATGAACAAGAAGTTGTGAAAAGGTTGTCAAGGGGGAAGAATTGTCAAGTGCAAAACAGCAACTTTGCAATAGCCTTTTCTCTTTGTTGTACTATAATCCAAAAGGCCAAAAATTCCCTAGTATGAGGATACATCTAAATTGCATGAGAATAAGTATCACCTTGTTAATTAATAATCTAGCTTTCTTACTTTCTGGTTGTGGCACTGATGAAAACATACCATGTGAGAATGAGAATATGGCTAATGCCTCCTAAGAATCTTTTAGAACCAAACCCAACAGCCCCGCATCTTTCTTTCTATACAAAATTAGTTCGACTTTTTTATTTTGAAGGACTTAAGATCAATTTCAATGAAAAAATAGAACCAGGTTGTGATCAGTGGGTGGGCATGGCCGATTCTCCAGATTTTTTTGGGTACATACCTTTTGCTTGCCTTTTGAAATACCTTCCCTCTTGCAGGGAATCTACTTTTGCTAGGTCCTTCAATCAAGCCTTTACTCCTCTTGAGATGGTTTTTGGGTAGGTTAGTTCAAGCAAAAGGAAAAGCTAGCCACTTTTGCTTAATAGTTCATAATAGGAACATAGGTTTCACAACAAAAAATGGTTGTGAGAAACAGACAATACCCATTCTCAAGTAAAAAAATGTTTGGGATTGAGGGAGAGAGAAGAAAGGTTATTTTTATGTACCTTTAGCTTGGCATCTTCTCTAACAAGTGAAAAACAGTCGGATTGGACTGTGCTAATTGAAAATAAACACACAAGCTGCTACAATTATAGTAGGCCGGACCCACGAGACCTTCGGCTTATGGTATTCTTATATCTCCGGTCCAGTCTGCTTCAGTGATGGGCCAGACCAATAGACCAGTTAGGGCTCTGCCTTTCTTTATTTATTTTAGTCCAGCCTTATCAACTCAATCATGGGCCAGGCCGAAGGCTTGACGGGCCCACATGGTGTGCCACAAGCCCGCTTCTGGGGCACAATCAAGTCAGACATACTGCACGCAACACATATGGGGAATAGTGGTTCACAACCCTTTCTCAAGGACCAACGCTCGGCCACTCCCCCGTGGGCATAGTGCTCGGCGTGGATGAGCGGGACACGATGTCCGACGTGAGCAGTTATCTGTGAGGTCATGAGGAATTGGAGACAAGCCATGTGTCCATATACCTTCCTCATATAGAACAATTGCTTTGAATCTTTTGCAATCTTGGCATTCCATAAGAAAATGTTCTCTATGATTAGTGGAATATAAGGAAGGTTTGAGGTGGGAGGATAAGATCATTTCGTTTTTGTCTCTGTTGTGTTATTTGATCGAAAGCAAAAGTTCCATTATTATGGGGATATATATATATATAAATTGCACAAGAATAAGTATCATCTTGTTAATTGCTTAGCTTTCTTACTTTCTGGTTATGGCACCAATGAAGGCATACCATGCAGCAATAAGAATAAAGCCCATGCCTCCTAAAAATCTTTTTAGAATCCTGAAACTTCACGTTGGAGGTTATATTTATCTGCTGATTGGAGGAATAAGATAGTTTTTGGGTTAGTGATGGCAAAAGGCAAAGCTAGCCGATTTTGCTTAACAATTCACAATCCGAACATAGGCTTCTATATATGCAACACTGACACGGACAACACATCGGGGACACGCTTATGAAAACATGTATGCGTATTTTGTTATTTAAGAACAAATTAACGTTTCTACTAATTAAAATCAAAATACCCATATATGCCTTTTTACTCCCCTTTGCATGAACCCAATTCCCAAGTTGTGGCATAGACATAAAATGATTTCAAAATCCCGTAAATAGTAATTGGAGACTAACCCCAAGTGTTAGTCGAGATGGGTGCCTAATACTTTCTCATCTCGTAACTTAGCTTCCAAATATAGTAATCTCTAGTTATGATGTACTAGTAGCCTCAATTAGTCTATGTATGTGTGTATCTGCCATTTTTTGTGCTACCTATATATTCTGGTCTCCCTAGTTCTTTTAGTTTTTGTAGTTTACTGATCGTTACTCTCTTTCTTCATCTGACAAACTTGTGAATGGTGGTTTATTTGTCTTTTCGAGATTCAAAACGAGCTGATTCTTCCTCCCATATCCAAATTTGGCCACCAACTTCTCTCCTAAATTACTACCAAAAACCACGAAATAGACAAATTCAGCCAACTAAGGGCGTTTCGCAATTAAGGATGAAAAAAGTCTATTAACACAACATTTTGCAAAACACGGTGATGTGTCACTGCCTCATTGATTGTCCTAAAACAGCATCTTATTCAATTGCCAACGACATAGAGCCACATGAGCATGTTGTGATAATAGCATACATCTTTTAGTGTTCTACCAGGCTTATTATCTTATTTATATAATTTTACACACTCTACATACTTCAGAAAATACCAAACTGGTCTACATACATGCGTGCGCGTGTATGTGTTTGCATGAGAGAGAGAGAGAGAGAGAGAGAGAGAGAGAGAGAGAGAGAGAGAGAGAGAGAGGTATTACAATCACAAATATTATTCCAACATAGAGCAAGAAGACTCCAAGTGACCAGCTACACTACATAGGGTTTCAGGATGTTCTTTTGACATACTGTCAGCTATGTGGTACGCAATACCATATTATTATAGATAGTATAAAACAGCTAGGACATAAAAAGGACTTCACTATTTCCCTATTTTTCCTTTTACCACTTTTTTCAAGACTTAGGAAAGACTAGGAGATTCATGTTACATCCTAATACTACTATCTTGAAGTAGTAAATTAATACTGTTTACCAAAAACACCAAGGTACTGATGCTTTGTTTCTGTAACCACTACTCTTTCATAACTTTGAGCTCCTTTGTAGCAATGTATAACAGGATCTTCAATCGGCTGAACCACAGGCCTCACATACGGATTTGGGCGTCGATGTTGAACTTCCTGATAAGGAGTGGGTGGAGCTGGCTTCTTCTTTTTCCACCCGTAGTATTCCTCCACAATAGCAAAGCCCTCCAATCCAATCTTAACAAGATCTGCTTGACGTGCCATGCAAATTTCACAGTGCACAAAAACTTTGGAAAACACTTGAAATCTGTTTTTGTGTTACAAAGGTAAGAACTTTAAGGCCCTTTATATAGACATCTGGAAAAAAGACTCTTTGTTTCCTCTTCTTGTGGATTCTCATCATAGTTAAAGGGGCAGTGTAGGGCCACAAGGCCACAAAAAAAATACTTTGGTATCAGGACAATGGCACATCATCTGTTGACAACAGCACACTCCAACCATCAAAATCTAATTAACAAGGAACAGAACTTGATCAAGCAGAATAAAATATAAAGTGAATGTTGTGTATATGGATAAAAAAATATTTTGGCTGTTGTGTTCACACATTGGATTAGAATCTTGAACCCGAATGCTTTTAAGTCAGATAATTCGTTCTTACTGCCTAACAAAAATTTGTGGGCATGTAGTTTCCTTTGACTGCTTTTACTGCCTAACATACTTTGGCATCAGTGAAATGGTATAAAGTGAATGTTGCGTGTATGCATGGACAAATCTATTTTTTTTTTTTTTGGCTGTTGTGTTCATACATTGGATTAGAATCTTGAACCCGAATGCTTTTAAGTCGTATAATTCCTTTCTTACTGATTAACTAAAACTGGTAGGCATGTAATATCCTTGACTAACCTATCCAGAACGAAAATTGGTTTAGAGGCATCTTTTGCTTGAACCAATTGAGGCCCACTCACGAACCGCCTCGTGTGTTGTCTTCATACCAGGTTTGACTGTCATTTTCCAATTTCTTTGAACACATATGGTTCTTCGCTTTCAGCTTATTTTCAGGAACCTTATCAATTCCTTTTGAGGAGGAGAGCAAGGGGGAGTTTTGCCTATTAACCATATGGGACTTATCCTACCTTACTGGGACCTGAGTTTTCCAGTTGTGGGTCTACTCGAATAAATCATGCAAAAGCAGTGATATGAAAGATGAAGATGTTGTGCTTGTGGGAATAACTTCAATCTTAATCCTCAATTCATTTAACTGCAATGAAGGCCTTATCTTTCAAATATGTTATGGCTACGGTGATTAAATAGTCTCTCTCCCTCTCTCTTGTAGACAAGCCATTTGTCCCTATATCTAACTCAGAATATGGAACAAATGCTTGAATCCTGTACAATCTTCGAGTTTCGGAGGAAAATGTTCTATTTGATTAATAGAACGTAAGGAAGATCTGGTAGTAGGATAAGATCATTTTTTTCATTTCCTAGCTAGAAAAACAAAGTTAAGTTTCAACTTTTTTTTGAAAACAGACATGGTCACGCTTCTGGTAAGCACAAGTGTTTAGGAAGGAAGGGATCTTCTTAAAGCAATTTAAACCTTTGCATTTTCTCTTCTAAGCAAAAAGGGGGCAGTATATATCTATTTTTGGTAACTCACGGTGTCTAGGCCATCTTACGCCGTCATCGACTAATTCGTTAGGGATCAATCCTACCACTAGCAGGGACCGGAGGTTTCAAAACAGAAACCTAGAAAAAAAAGAAAACCCGTAAGTCTCAGACCTTAGACACCAACCAATTTTCGATCGCATGAACCATAGGGCTCATCAGTGCATTACCCTCGTCCTTATTGTTGAACTTCCTGATCAGCAGACTCTGGCTGCATCTTTTTCCTCTTGTTTCGTCGCTAGTAATCCTCCAAATTGCAAATCTTTCCTCCAAGTGCACAGACGTTGCATAACTTGAAACTACAGTAAAGGCGATTTTCTGCCTATCACTTTGGGGCATTTCTATTTTAAAAAATGGAACTAGTGCAGCCTTTATACCTGCAACTTATTACTTGCTACACAATCTTTGTAAATCTTGGCAGAAACCAGATAGCTCAACAGGACGAAGACCGAGTTTAGTTGATCATTGGGATGAATGATGATCATGCCCAAGGCCCACAAAGAGCTCATCAATTAGACTCTTCATTGGTAAGTCAAGGAGATGGGGTTAGAGGCACTGGCAGTGGTGGTACTTTCCTAAATGATCCATCTGGTGCTATAGTTCAACAAGATGTACTGCGAAATAGCGAGGATACAAACTCGTGCTGAAAGCCACTCCAACAATATCAAAATTGAGGGGACTTGGAGTTTGCTTTCCGGTGGCCAGAGAACTTTAGAGAGTGCTGGCTTCTCTCAGTTTTCTTTGCCGTCTCCAAGCACATATGTAGCATCCTATGTAGAAAGGCATATAGAAATGCACTGGATTGCAAGTGGGATTTTGTTTTAATCGTAGTTGCAGCGTGTAATGTTTGAGACTTCGAGTGACATGATAGTTATGTTCTTAGGCAAATAGAAGGGGGATTGAGTACATATTTACGTTCAGTTTGTACCGCAAGCACACGCACCTGGAGTACGCATTTAAGTTCAATTTATCTGCACATGGACTGATGCCAATGGCTGATCTTTAAGTTGTCATGATAGGTTTGTTTTGGCCTTACCACTGCCCTTCAAATAAAGTAAGAATCAACTCCCAAAAAAGCTGGAGTTTTCAGTGTCTATATGAAGGGCTTTAGGGTACTAGCCTTTGTAAGCCCCACACAAAAGAAAACAGTTTTCAAGTATTTTGCAAAGTTTGTGAACTGTGAAATTTCCATGGCACGTCAAGCTGATCTTGTTAAGATTGGAATGGATGGATTTGACATTTTGGAGACATACTACGGGCGAAACAAGAAGAAGACATTCCCACTGCTGCAGCCACCTGCTCATCATGAAGTTCAACATCGACGCCAAAATGCATTTTCGAGTCCTATGGTTCATCAGATCGAAGATCCTGTTACTTATTCCTACAGAGGAGCCCAAAGTCATGTATCTGTAGTCACTACTGAAACTACACATCGTAGCTTCGGTAGTTTTGGAAACAGTACTAGTTTGCTCCTTTGAGCAATATTATTAGCTTGGAAGCAACATGAATCTTCTAGTAACAAAATGCTGCTATGTACCACGTAGTTTATCAGTAAGTCAAAAAACACATCCAACTATGTAGTGTACCTTTATTTCTGGTCACTGGTAATAATATATCTGATTTACACTAACTACTCTCTCTCTCTCTCACTCTCATGTTACTGAAGTTTAGTTTCCTATTTAGAATCTAAAGAGAGTATATTTGATATAAACAAGGCATGTGAACTGGAAAGATACGAAATCGCCAAAACTTTTATGTCTTCTCATATTATTCAACTAATGTTGGGAGAGAATTTGGTGGCAAAATGGGGAGATAAAAGAAAGAAGCAGATCATTTTGAACTTCGAAATGAATATACAGGACACCATCCTCTAGTTTATCAACAGGAAAAACAGATGAAAAATTAGTAAGTAAACCCAGTTAAAAGGATTTAGCAGTGCATATAATGTTATCACTAAGTTTTTTTTCTCAGAGGCGTAACAACCCTCTTCTTGGCGTGAGTCGTGATCATAGCGACTCCGCACTCGTGGCAGATCCAAGAAGGGACCAAAGGCGTAGCAACTACCACTTCACCCGAGGCAAGCACCCAGTAGGGATAAACTGGAGGGCAGGGTTGAGGAGCGTCGAAAGCACAACTCGAACCTGTGACCTCTGAAGGCCCAAACCCTGTGGTGCACAACACAACAAAGAGAGAGACTACTGAAAAGCTGCTCTATCTGCATTTCACTCTTCCACTGATCAACTTCTTACATTTTTGTTCAATATGAAATATTAGGAACCATGAGAGTTAGAGAGTGGAGCCCAGAAACTTGTGAGGGAGAATAGATGCAACTTTAAGGTGATATAGATTGAATCCCGTACACAACAGTATAGTTAAAACCAATTTCTTCACTACCGGGGTAGTCAAGCTACAAAGCTCTCATTGCCAAATGAGCTGAGTAGAAGAGTTTTCATACACATTTTGTATAAAGAATGATGTCAACTTTCATGGTGGTTTGACTCATTCGGTATTAAACAAAAACACTTGCCATTATAAAATTTTACTACGTTATAGTCATGTGACTCTAGATGAGCTTTTATTTTTTTTTTAAATTGAAGTTTAAAAATCATTTCACGTAATCGTAAAGTTTAAGATTTACAGTTCTGGAAACCTTTATATTTCACATGGTAAATGATTATGCGTCACTATCTATTAGAAGTTATGTACTCAAGTTCACGGATATGGTCTTCCTCTCAGTCAATGGCTTGAACTCTAAGATTGGAAAAAGTACCATTCAAAGCTTCAACTTTACTTTGTTCTCTGCACCCACAAGGCATGTGAAAGTATCCCACCACAAGTCAATCAAAATGTTCCGAAACTCGAAACACTTAATTCACTTCATTACTAGAACTACAATATCAGATGCCTTCTTATCAAAAACCAAGTTAATGTAGGCATATTAAGGGAATAGGAAGGATATATTGCCCCATCTGATATATGCTTAAAAGAGAAAATGCAAAGGTATGAAGTGCTTTAAGAAGATCTCTTTCTTCCTAAACACTTGTGTTTACTAGAAGCATGGCCGTGTCTGTTACCATAAAATCATAAGTGACCATATACAATTTATCCTGCAAGAAAGCATCTTATCATGGCCGTGTCTGTTAGTGTAAAATCATAAGTGAAAATTTCATACCTATCTTTTTTTTGGTCAAGGGCTACTACGAGAAAGCATCTTATCCTAGCTCCCACTTCACAGCTCTCTATTATGTTGCACTGTTCATTCAAGATTCAAAGCATGTATCCTGATTTAGACTTATGAACACATGACTTGGCTCCAATAAAGAATGAGAGCGAGACTGCCTAGGGTATCCAAACACACCCTAGGTGTAATATATTTGCATTTCTTCAGGTTTATTGTCGCTAAGGCCCCGGTTGGTTGACACCATTTAACTACTTATCTGCTTATTTCCTTATTTTGGTTATGAATCTTTACTTGTTTTTCATCTTGATTCGTGCACAAAATAATCAACCCAGACATGTGGCCTAAGTTCAAAGATAGGGTCCTTATTACAGTCAAAATGACTAAAGGATTAGGATTGAAGCTATTGCCAATGAATAGGACTCAACACAAGCATAATATCTTCTCTTTCATACAACCACTTTTTCTTGATATATCCTAATATAACCAGATTTGAGAATTCAGGTCAAACATGGATGAAAAGTCCCATCTAGTAAAGAGATAACAATGCCCCATTTCAACTAAATATGCCTTTTGAAGGACTTTTTTATTCAAGAATCTTATGCAGTTTGTGAACAGCCAAGGAATATTAATCCCTATAGATAATGTTCTTCACCTGCATTATTATTGATTTAGGTTTGCAGTTGTCAGCAGATGATGTATTATGTCCTGATAAGGATAATGCTTTTCAATGCAACAAATTTTTTATTTTGTTGCGGTCCTCCAATTGCCCTTCAACTAGGATGAGAATCCACTAAAACAGGATAGAAAGTGGGTATTTTGATGGCCATATAAAGGGCTTTTAGGTGTTAGCCTTTGTATCATAAAACCAAAAAACAAACAGTTTTCCAGTGCACTGTGAAATTTCCATGGCACGTCAAGCCGACCTTGTTAAGATTGGAAAGGAAGGGTTTGGTATCTCGGTGTCATACTTTGGGCGAAACAAGAAGAAGCCATCACCGCAGCATCCTCATCAGGAAGTTCAACAACAACGACCAAATCCATCTTCGGGGCCTATGGTTGATCCGATTAAAGATCCTATTATCTGTCGCTACAGAGGAGCCCAAAGTTATGAATCATTAGTCATTACGGAAACTATGCCTCAGAGCTTCAGTAGTTTTGGGAAACAATACTAGTTTGCTCCTTTGAGGAAGATAGGGGAATAGGTTTGCTTTCTCCTTGTAATAGTGGAGTACTTCTTATGCTGTATCTGTTTTATTCTAGTTACAAATGTTTGCTAGTACCACATAGTTGATCTGTCAAAAGAACATCCTCAAACTATGTATTGTACCTATATTTCTGGTCACTTTCACTGATACTAATAGTTCGTGATCTACTGTAACGCCCCTCTCTCTCTCTCTCTCTCTCTCATGTAACTGCAGGTTAGTTTCCTAGAGACTGCAAGTACGTAGATTTGATACTAAAAAACTGTAGGTTACTACATCCTTAAGCCCGTTTTAAGTGATTGTTGATCTGAAATTTTGTCACCACCGTGTCAACGCACTTCAAATGGTGGGTGGAAAATCATTTCACACCCAACTATGAACTATCAAAAGATGCCAGATCTTTCTTACATTCCATTAATCAAATAGAACATTTTCCTCCCAAACTCCAAGATTGTACGGGATGGGACACATGGCTTGTCTCCAAGATAGAGAGAGAGAGAGAGAGAGAGAGAGGAGAGACTTTAACTTACTTTCAAAATCTTGATTAGAGAGCAAGTGAGAATGGCTAGAGTTTATGGCAGACAGAATATTTCCAACTTCGGAAGAGAGAGAGGAGGATAGGAGACCAATTTGAATTAGGAAACTGAAACCCCAAAAACTCTGACAATGAGTGTATAAAGTGGGGATGAGATGTTTCTAGGCGGGATAATGAAAATAGACAAATGAATCAGAGTCGTAAAGTTAATTTGTGAGTAGATAATTCAACAAAACTGATGTGTTTTGTTACATAGACTAGTGTATAACCGTGTCTGAAGACACGCTTAAATTTTTTGGTATTTTAAGCGTGTCTTTCGTAAGATTAGAGCGAAAATTGAAATAAAAAAATTATAGCACAAACCTATAATAAAAAAACTATAGCGAAAACCGTAATAAAAAACTGGAAAGAAGTTATGTTTACAAAACAACCCCGTAAACATTGAAAAATCGATCCCAAACACCACAAAAAACAAATCATGCACTATGAAACATCATAGCACAAACCTGTTCCATACGAAAAATTCAAAGCACAAACTTGTGAAAAAACAATTCAAGCATTGTGAAATAGTCCCAAAAATGAGTTCAAAACAAAAATCAATTCAAGCACTAAAAACTCAATTGCAGCAACAAAGTTCATTCAAAAAACATGTTTTCATAATTCGTCCCATTTATGTTTTGAAGCTTAGTACATTTTCAAAGTTCATTTCAACTATTAACCTATGAAAACATTAATACATTTCCGTCTATGTAGTAATAACATAATCTTCATACAAAATCCGTTTCTTTTACTAAAGAGATTGAAAAGAATCTATGTTGCCGCAAGCATCGCTAGAATGTGCTCCAATTTTTCTGCCATTTCGCAGCCTGCATTACAATCCAATTTCTTGGTGTATTCATCCACAGTCATGTTGTAAGAAATCAAGTTCTTCTCAAATAGAATGTTATTGTTTACCAGTAATAGGACCCATTTTCATCATAGCATACCATCCTCATTGCGTGATCTAATGAGAAAATTGAAGCATTATCGAGAAATGTATCCTGATTAAAAATTGAAAGCAATTTCTCCATCAAGAGCCATTGGTATATGCAATAACAAAGATTGGTCTTACATATGTGTTCTACGCAAGAGTTATCCGTAACCCTTGAATCATATTTTGTAGATCACATAATATAGTCAAAAACTTAACACCTTTTGCACCCAAATCAAATAAATCCACTCACATTCTTTCCCACCTTAGGTAAAAAAAAATTGATATGTTGCCAAAATAATGAAAAAAATAAATCAGAGTTTTACCTTTTCAAAAGTGAGTACCCTAAAGAAGAGACCACACAGTCACAATATCATTTCTAAAAGAAGAATAAAAATCTAACGTCAAGATAGAAATAAAACATCTAATATCACCATTGAGGAAGAGACATATTTTTTACCTCATCGTACTCAACCAATACTAGAAGCCGTGTCTTGAGTTGTGGTGGCAAAGGTTGTGGTTGTCGGTGCAGATTGCCCATACTTAAAGTGTTCCATATATTAAGCTCGAAATAAACTTTCGCAAATATCAACAACATATAATGGTTAAGCACAGAAATCATGGTTAAGCACAAAATTTTCAACGAGAATGGTTAAGCATATAAACAATTCAACCACGACTAATATATGGTTAAGCACAAAAGTTTTCAACACCAGAATAAATTAGTTTATAATTTTCCATGAGAGATCTATTATTATCCTAAAAAA
>JABCMJ010062024.1:0-14513 GCA_014822125.1 Arbutus unedo
AAGAGGCTAGGCCACTTAGTTTAGGTCTAGTCTAGCTTTTCGGGTGATTGAATTTGATCAAAACAATTCAAAGAAATCTTGCAGTTTCGTTGTATTTATAAATTTAACTTCTCTTCTGCTTGCATACAAAAAAGTTCTAATAAGAAATTTCTTAATTTTTTAAAATGTGGATCTTTCATTTCATAATCAAAATTTAATGATTCAAACTGTTCAATGCATTTAAAACAAATTTTTAAGCGTACTCGCGAGAAATCAGCTTAAAATAATATCGGAAAATGATTGATCAAAACAGTTTTTCATAAAACTATCATTGTCAGTATTTATAAAAAACTATTTGATCAAAATTATTTTCAAAATTTTTTTGAGCTGATTTATTAAAAATACCTTGAACGGTTCAGATCATTAAAATTTGATTAGAAAATAAGTGGTCCATATTTTAACAAAATAGGAAATTTCTGGTAAGAGGAGAACTCTGTGTGCATATATGGTTTTACGGCCGGTTAACGATGAAAGGCATAAACCTAATGAACCTAATGTGCTCGGTGCATGTGCGCGCGCGCGTGTGGTGCGATGCTAGAGGTCTACTTGGGNCATAAATTTTGATACGTATTCAAATAAATGTATGTCACATAGACATGATATATAACTTAATGTATAACGTGATGTGTTAGTAGCATTGCTTAAAACTTAAAAAGTAGATAGCCAGTTTCAAACCTTCATTGCGCGACGTTCCTTCACAAATGCAGGAAGAACTTTGTCTTGAAAATAGTCAACTTTCTGAGCAAAATAGCAGTCAGGGGCAGGAGGCTCGATATTGAACTTCTTGCAGAAGGGTACCCACTTCCTTGAGAATTCACAGGTCTCGGCTAGGGCTTCAAAAGTGAGCATGGAGGCTCCATCGTCAGAGAAATAGCATGCGACCTTCTCGACCGGATAGTCCACGGCAAGGATTGACAGGATTGAGTTCGCGGTGGTAAGTGGTGGTTCTTTCATCGGATCCACTGTAGTAACAAATATGTCTATATCTGCTAACTCAGATGGCTTCCCCTCTTTTTCATACCTGAGAAGTTAAAATTATGAAAGA
Source organism: Arbutus unedo (assembly GCA_014822125.1). Lineage (NCBI taxonomy): Eukaryota > Viridiplantae > Streptophyta > Magnoliopsida > Ericales > Ericaceae > Arbutus > Arbutus unedo. The sequence goes on from JABCMJ010062024.1 coordinate 1,085, forward strand.
AATAAAGTGAATAAGAAATTTATTATAGAGGAATGAATAGTTATAAAAAAATTGAGCATTTTTTAAGAAAGAGAATATTATAAATATAGATATATGAATGACATTTTCGTAATTAATAATAGTATTCTTATAATTAATAATGATATTTTCATAAATAGAAGGAGAAATAATATATGGATAAAAGTAGAGATGTTCAAATTTTATTCTCTCTTTAAGCGAATCCGAATTGTCATATATATTCGGGATCTAAATATTATACCTATCATTTGACCGCTAAGAAACGGACCCTAACATACATGGCATAAGCATAGTTCCTGTTACGGCTAAGAAGCATGGTCATATGTTGTTGTATCTGTGTCGGACCCCGCAAGAAAAACACCTTGTGTGGTTTGTTCATTAAACACGACAGGGGGACACAAGTGGGTATATTTCATAAATTTTAACAGATTTTTCGGTATAACAATATATAATTCAAAAAGTATTGTGCAAAAAATGTAGTATTATGAAATTGTTCTTACTGTCTCTAGACATAAACCCATGTGTTGATAATCCATTTTAAAGAAGTCCGAACACAAATAATTAGCTGGTACAATTTAAATGTATATATAAATAACTCCATAAATTATTTTACAAAAATGTCGCAATTCCTGCTATTTTCGTGTCTATTTTTATAAAATTTCGTATTTTGCTTCCATGTTGGTATTTATATTTATATTCGTATTCATACTACATAGTGCTATGGTATTTATTGAATTTTGAGACGTTCTTGTCCATACGCATGCATGCACACAAACACGGGGAGAGAGAGAGAGAGAGAGTGGTATTTAGTATACTGAATTTTGAGACGTTCTTGTCCATATACGCGCATGCACACAAACACGGGGAGAGACACAGAGAGACAGAGAGAGAGGTATTTACTGAATTTTGAGACGTTCTTGTCCATATGCGCGCATGCGCACAAAGACGGAGAGAGAGAGAGAGAGAGAGAGGATACCTCAGTGACAATCTATCTAGGTATGTTTGGCGTTCTACTGGGAAAACTTTTGGGAACTGATTGAATATCCATGATACGGCGAACCATATTTCACAAATGACCGAGGTTAGCCACAAGCCGTAGGCATCAGGGACTGGGCTGCGAATCCTATAGTCAAAAAAGAGAAACACAACCGCAAGTCTGAATAAAATGGTCATTCTGTAAGGAGTCATCTTGCTTGAAGAAATCGGTAGTTTCATTGAAAGTGGCTGCCTCCCTTCATCAATCCTAATAATTCAAAAAACAAGAAGAAATCATGCCAATTAATTAAATTTCTCAAAATCAGAACGAATAGATTAAATTAAATTAACAATGTGAAAATGTTAAAGAACTAGGTCCCGTAACTTTCTTGTTAATCGAACACATAAAATGTTAAAAAAGTTTTGTATTTTTTTTTTTTTTCTAGAAATTGAGTTGTCCTAATTATGTTGACGACGACGATGTGATGATTGAGGTCAACAAAATATATTTTTTCTACAGTACATGAAATAAAATACAAACAACCAAATACAACTAAGAAAGGAACAACTTAACAACAATTACATCAATTTTTAAAGGTGATTGTGATTTTGGGTCTATATATGATATTTTTTAAATGAAAATTAAATAATCAAAACTCAAAGAAGAATCATTGATTGAGATTTTTGGTTTATGATATTTTTCTTCATATTAAATTATTTTACTATCATTTTTAGCATATTTTTTACTACCTTTTAATTACAAATTTGAACCCAATTCAACTCTGTTAATTTGTTTAGCTTTTTATTTTCCTTCTTCATGAGAAAATTTCTAAATTTCTTGTTTGTTCAAATTCTTTTTGCATTTTTCTTTTGAATTAGCTAAAACGAGATATTTCGCTAGAACCGTATTCAATCCGTCTGAATTAACAACTTCAAGTTAGCATAATTAATTAATCAAGCTACCCATAAAACTCAGGATCATCTCCACCATCTCCATGCTCAACAACTTGAAGTTTCTCATTTTGCCGTTTCTTCCACTCCTCAATTCTCTGTTTCCACACAGCTGCGCCATTTCCATCTACTGCTTTGTCTTTCTTAGGATCCATCGGTCGGGCTGGCACTGTAAAATCAACACCCACAAATACACTCAGCCATAGAAACTGAGAAATTGTTCTTCGCTTGGAATTTGATTTTACAAAAAAACTCACCAGACGTGGAGGAATCAGTTAACCGCACCGGCCGGGCTTGCTTCACGTGACCCATGAACGGAGGAATTCTGAGAGCATGCTTATAGGAGTAAATCCCAGCATCCTTCATCAAGATTATAAGATTTACCCTAAAATGATGAAGGCAGCAGAGAAATAACTGAGTTGAAAGAATGTCAAACCAACTCACCTCTTTGTCATATTTAAGGATATGGGTTTCGGGGTTCGGTGTAGTGACCGCTGAAGCATTGGCAGTACTATGGTGAGAAGAGTGCGCTGCCTCTGAAAAGTGTTGAGGATCCTTGCTCCCGTATTCTGACTCACTTTCCGAATCATCAGATTCGTCTTCTTCTTCTTCATCGCCGTCAGCTCCGGGACACCCTATTACATGAATGGGGAATGAGGAACATTTGAATAAACAATCTTTTTTTCTTTCCTTTTAAAGAATTCGAATAAAAGGTGTTCTCAAAAGAGAGGAATGCTACTGTCTAAAAATTCTTTTCCTAAAAATATTTTCGAATTAAATATCAAAGTTTAAGATTTATTACGATTTAAAAGTCTATAAACTCAAATAAATCTAACCAATTCATTTTGAATTCTACAAAAAAAAAAATTTAAAATTTTCTGGAATAAAAGACTTTTTCTTCTAAAAAAACTTGTCTCTGTAGAAAGACACAAAATGTTTATAATAAATAAACAAACCCCACTTGTTCTTATGGGGAATTTTTTTTAAGGCATGAAAGTAATTTAGCTCATATTATTTTTTTTTCAGATAATTAGAGAAAAACTTGACACTCACGTCTTTCGCTAATTGTGTAACGTTTAGATATTCTGTCAAAGTTTTGAGTCGCATCCTAGAGGAAGTATTAGTCCATCAGTACTTATACGAAGAAAAACTAATACAACTTTAAAGCAATAACTTGTCATATCTTTTTTTTTTTTTTATCAATCTGAGAGATTATTTTATCTATTTCTATCTAGAATATGTATATCTGATGGTTGTATTGAGAGTGGATATTTTTGGAGATCATGAAGGTATCCCAAAAAATATCCACTATCCTACATATTCATTAGTTCTCTGAAAACAAAATTATAAAAGGTTAGAAATACGGATATTTCGAACACAGATGTCTGAAATTGTTAGATGGATGTGAGACCTTCAATAATTTATGAACTCTATGTACATCCAACGATTTTAAACACATTTGTGTGTCTAGCAATACTCATACAAAATATCGTGTATTAGCAAGGAAATGACAAGAGATCGAAAAAGAAATACCTTTGATGAGTTTGTAGCGAGTTTTGCAGCGAGGGCATGCTTGATTGCCCTCTCTTCGTTCGTAGTAGTAGCAAGCTACGCAGACGGGGAATCCACATTCATTACAGGCAACAAATGGCTTCCCCTCGGCATTAACACTAATCAAGTCCCCACATATCTGGCATATCTCCGCACTTCTTCCTTTCGAGGGTGTTATCTGCAATATATATATATATATATATATATATATAACAATAAGCAATGTAAGCTGGCAGCAGATCACAAATTTTATGATCTGAGTGTTAATTGAGTAGAAATGGGTTTATTCTGTGAGTGAAGAAATAAGTTTGAATGGTAGAAAATCCGGAGGGTTATCCGAGTGTTAAAGCGGGTGAGTTGTAAATTCAGATATCTTGCGATCGAAACTCAACAATTTAATACTTGAGATTACTGGAGAGTTTGTCCGGTCGTTTTTACACGAGGTTGCAAGAACTAGTCGATAATTTAGGTGGGAACTCCTTAAACTTTACTCTAATTTTGTTCCAAGCCGACCGAATAACTCGGTTATTAAAAAAAAAAAAGTTTGAATGGTTGAAATGCAGAAAAATATTCCGCATAGGAAATCTAAGTCAAATCTCTACAGACGTATCACTTGTTATTGGCCAGTTGCTATTAAAGATGAACTTTTCTATTACAAAAACAGGATCCCAATTTTATAAAGTGTAAAAAGGCAAATGGAGTAAGAAATTAAATTATATCAGGCGGAGCTACTGAGGGATTGAGGGGTTCGGGTCCCTCCAATTAATTTTAAAAAAGTTTTAAGATTTAAAAATAAAATTTGAAAATTATAAAAAAATTATATTTCGGTCTCCTAAACAAATTCAAAATCCCCCATTTGTACAAACTGAAAATTAAAAAAATGGTGCCAAAATGCAGAAATTGAGTAAAAAAAAAAACAGCTGAGAGCAAATCTAGAAAAACATAAAACCAAAAAGATGAGATTTTGAGGAGGGAACTTACTCGTCCAGTCTTATTGGCATTAATTATTACATACTCCTTCCTGTTGCGTGAACCCACAATGAGTCGTCCTTTGGTTTCCATCAGAACCACAACCTCCAAGCTCCTTCAACTCTCTCTCTCTCTCTCTCTCTCATACACACACACAGAGTGGAAGAAACTAAATGGAAGTAAAAAGGATGGCGTCCTATTTATAAAACAGATGACTTGTCCTGTTTCCTAGTTTTTTTGGTAAAATATTTGAGTACATATTCACGTACTATTTTATTCGCTAAGTAGAAACATCTAAAAATAAGTCTCAAAGAAAGTTTCATTTTTTCACGTTTCCTTAGGTTTTTTACTTTTGCAATCTCTTCGTATCTATTTTGTTATATTCTCATTCGGCGCATAATTTGTCGTTTGTAATATACAATATTGGAGCTTACATTGACTTTAGTTTTAAGAGCGCCACGGGAGACTATATTTTTTTTATATCATTTTTAAAAATGTTGAAAATATTGATTTGCCCAACTTTGCACGACTCACATATGTATTGGTTTGACATTCTATGGTAATAAATGATGTTTGGATCCACTCTAGACATTTTTTGGGAGTCCAGACAAACACATTAGTGTGGTACATAAGGACTCGAACAACATTGTCCTTGTCATGTTTGGAAAGTTATTTTCGAATGAGAAAGAATCTCTCAGAGTTAGTTTTATTTGTTGGGACTTCGTTTTAGTAATTTCTCTACCATCGCGTTTGTCAGGTTTCTCTCAACGTCTTCCAAGACAGGCTAATTTGGGACTTTAATAGATTTAACCTGCTCGATCGGTTGCCATCTTCTGGTTTCCTCGAACACATTCAATTCATTTCTTTCATGAGAATTTGATGATTCGGTGGTAGTGTTAAGAGTGAAGACCAACATCACTAGAATTCTTTTTTTTGTTAGGCCTTTTCCAATTATAGTTATAATAGGATTAGGATTACCCTTTTATAAATAGCTTTGGAAGGTTTCCTAAGCTATTATGCTTTGAGGGAGAGACAAGAGAAAATATAGATCTGTGTGAGATTATGAGAAGGTTTCCCTCGCGTAGAGATTTTTCACGTATATCTTATGTCTCGTTTCTTTTTCCGTTTCTGTTTTTATTATGCACGTTTGATTGTTTTCTTTTTTAGTTTGGTGATTCATTGTTTCCAAGATCCGTAGGGACGTTGTGGGATTAAACATCGTTCGTTTAATTTCCTAACAATTTGTATCAGAGCCGCAGTTGCGGTAGGTTTTGTTGAACAGGTTAGGGTTTAATCTTGTTCGAACAGCCTAGAGTTTCAGTGGGAGTTATGGGTTCTGAAAAAGGAAAACAGAGAATCAAAAAGTTTAACGGGTTAGACTTTGCATACTGGAAGACGCAGATAAAGGACTATTTATATCAGAATGATCTTTATCGGCCGTTGCTTGGTAAAGAAAAAGGGAAGAAGAAGATAGAAGAGTCCAATAAAGAATGAGATATTCTTGACAAAAAGGCATTAGGGTTATTCGCCTATTCCTATCAAAGACAGTCACTCACAATATATTGAAAGAGAAAATGACAAATGGCCTTATGGAAGTTCTGAAGAAGATGTACAAGCAATCGTCTGTTACGAATAAGGTATATCTTATGAAAAACTTTTCAACCTGTCTATAGCAGAAGGAGTTTCCTTTATGTCACATCTCAATGTGTTCAATACGAATGTTGATCAACTTACATTTGTCAATATTGTGTTTGATGATGAGGTCCAAGCCTTGTTGATTTTGTCTTAGTTGCTAGAGAGCTGGCAGGGTACAGTTATTGCAGTCAGCAACTCGGCTGGAAAAGAAAAATTGAAACTGAGTGAGGTTGTTAATTTAATTTTAATCGAGAAGATTAGAAGGCATTTGATCTAAAGTTTAGGCTCAGGCACTTCGGGTTCAGCCCTAAGCTTCGAGCAGTAGAGGGGCAGAAGTCAGAATAAGGGCGGTCAAAATCAGAACAGAAATAGGTCAAAATCGAAGGGCGACAAGAAAAATCAGGGTAAACCTCAGGTTCGGCCCATTAAAGGTGAGTGTTGAAATTATGGCTAGACAAGCCACATGTCACAAGCTTGCAAAGCATTGAAGAAGGATAAGGGTGAGCAGTAGGCTCACGTTTTGCACGATACACTTATTCTTGTTATGAACAGCGACACTGAGTCATGGTTGGTTGATTTGGGTGCTTCATTCCATACCAATAATAATAGGGAGGTTCTTCAAAACTATGTAACAGGAGACTTTGGTAAAGTATACTTGGACGGCGATGAGTCATGTAGTATTGTGAAAAAATGTGATGTTCAGATTACGACGTAGAGGTCCAAATGGTGTTTGAAAGATGTTAGATATGTTCCGAATTTGAAGATGTTTCGGTTGGACAACTTGCAACAGCAGGTTATACTTCTACATTTACAAGGGACGTATGGAGAGTCTCCAACGGTGCCATGGTGATAGTTAAAGAAAAAAAATTGGTACACTTTACTTGACTTCACATACTGGCAACACACTTACAGTTGCAGATGGCAAGGGGAGTTTAGATCTGTGGCATAATAGATTGGGGCATTTTAGTAAGAAGGAATGAAGGTTTCATAGTCAAAAGGAAAGCTATCGAGTTTAGAGTCAGTGGATATTGACATCTGCGATGATTACATATTTGGCAAATAAAAATGGGTTTGTTTTTAGAAAGGTGGTAGGCCTCTAGGGCTTAGAAGCTAGAGTTTGTTCATAAAGATGTTAGTGGTCCACCTACAGTGCCTTCTAATGGCGGTTCTTACTACTATGTTACCTTTGTCGATGATCACTCGTGGAAGGTATGAGTATGCTTCATGAAGCATAAGTCCTTGAAAATTTGGCTTTGTGTATCCAAACTCAAATTGAAGGACGTGACAGCAATGTCTAGATTGCAACTCCAATAACAAGTAGGGTATTGCTGAAGAGTCTCGTTGGCTAATTTGTGAAGGTCGCGCATATAGTAGACCTTGTTTTTTGTCTAGCGCTCGTGAAAATCGAGAAATGAACGCTATCGAAAATTCTTTAAAGGAGGATATTGATATACTTGGAAATTTATCAAACCAGAGTAGCTTGAGCTCTCCGACGTTGGAGGCAAACAACTTGTACATTAAGGCGTCGTCGATGTTGTAGAGCAATATCATTTTACAGAAATGGACCAAATGAGTATACACATCAGTTTTTAGATTGCATATTTGAAAATGCGCCCGGGATTAGGGGGGGGGGGGGGGCGAAGGGGGCGAATGCTCTGGAAGGATTTATTGACTCTATCTCCTTAGTGAATGGCGAGGAGATGAGTTGTGCATGGATGATATTAGAGCGTGACCTTATGAGCAATGTCTATTTCTCGGCCAGTCTCATAGTCTAGGAATCTAGTTGTTCCTAGGGTCTTCCCTATGTTCATGATGCTCACGTTGTGGGGATTGGCCTCAACATTTCTTATGCCGAGGACATTTCTCTCGGCAAACGTCTCAGTTGTCTTCTTGATCGTGGTGTTGTCTACCATTTTTTTCTTGTCCATCTCGCTTTCATGGCTACCAGTCTTGCAGCTTGTCGGCTTGCGAACATAGACGAAAATCAAGATATCAACCGAGGGCTTTCCCAGACTTTAAACGGTTGGCACCCGTGGTCTTTTCCAGTGCTTGTCACGCAAATTCTACTTTGGTGCCCGGCTACGCTCCTCGCTGAGCCTACTGCTTCCACCGTTGTGATGTCCAATGTCACTAGGTTCTCTTCATTAGTCTTCCGTTGATGTTCTTGGTTGATTATAACGGTGCCTTCTTTCGGGGGTTGGCGTTCAGTGATGTCGCTTGTGTTGTCCTCCAAAAACTCCTTCCTCGGTCTCTTTAGCCTGTACTTTGGCTCATAATTACATAACTTCTTTTCGAATAACAAGTAGAATCTGATCCTTCTCATTAATTCGAGCCTTAAGGAGCTTGATATGAACCCGAAAGTTTGGGTTCCTAGACTCCCCAACCATATTCTAATCTAGAACATCCCTCTTGAGTGCACTATCGTTAGAATCGAAGAGATCGCCAATTAGTGTAGTCATTGGGTGTGGCAAATTAGTTCAAGGGTTTGTCGGATGAAGAGAGATCTAAAAGTCAAAGAAACTCCCACTATGGTCTCAAAATGGTGGAGTCCTTTATTTCGATAGATCTTTCTCCAAGTTACTTGATTTGCAAGCTATTTCACGCCTAAACAATCTGTAAGTTTCAACCAACCATCATCAGCTGAAAGTCATTCTGATATATAAGTTAGTCCTCAAAAGAGGAGATATCTAACTGAGTGCACAAGAGAGTAGTTTTTAGAGTACTGTACCTTACTTAGGATTTTTTCCTTACCTTATATAATGGACTATAATTGACCCCCAAGTCAACAGTCACACATGCCTAGTGAGGTAAGAAATAACACTGTCTCTGTCTTTGACGTCATGCATGATACACCGAGTGCTAGGTTGGACGCCACGTAGTCGAGTCAAATCACATGGCACTTATGTGGAGTGTAAGTGCAACCGCGGGTCATGGTTCGATCTGACTCGCACACTGAACATGTGCCCAAAGATGACTTGGTCACATGTTTGCGTGGGCCTTATTGGACTTTCAATTCGACCCAATCTCAATGCGAACTGGGACCCTTGAGAGGACCCACAACCTCTAATATGTACATATCATGTGAGTCTGCCCTCTTAAGATCTACTTGGGTGAGTTCCATCTTCTTAAATGCTGCCAAGTAAAGTATTTCGATTGAGCTACCCTGATCAACAAGGATTCTCTCTGTGTCAAATGTTTTGAGCTGCAAGACAACAACCAATGCATACTGGACTCCCTCAAGATCCTTCTATGTGAAGGTTATTTCCATATTTAGCTCTTTTTTTTTTGTTTCTTTCTCTTCTGGCCGAGTTGTAAGACGTGATGCTAGTGTCCAACCTTGCACCTCTATACCCTAGCCTCCTTCTCGTTGACTAGCTATACCACAACATGTATAACACGGGTCGTGGTCGTGGCCTTTGCATCTTCTTCTCAGGAATCAAACATGTTCGCCTCTATTTGCCTTTGGACATCATGCTGTCTCGGCAATGTACTTTTTTAGGTGGCCCACCTCAATGAGTTTTTCAAGGAACCTTTTGAAGGCCTTGCAATTCTCGATCAGGTGGCCAACATCTTGATGATAACTACACCGATCTTCTTCTGAATTTCTTGCTTGGATCTCCCCCATCCTTGGTGGCCACTTTTAATAGGGCTCATCTTTGGGTGGCTGGCCAGATCATCTTGTTGATGGGGTATTGAAAACTGTTTTAACATCTTTGAAGGCTTGTGAGCTAGGGGATTTGTATTCTCTTTTTTAAATGTCACCTCGACCGTATCCCTTCTCAGTCATTTTTTTTGATGTTTGGATCTCGTCTTCTAATTGGGCATATTGTTCCACTTTTGCCATTTGCTTAGAGATTGTCTTTACTAGGTTGACTATCAGGGACTCGCGTAGCTTCTCAAAATCAAGTAAGTCGAGTGTAGTGGCCACGGTGTATTTCTTGTTACAGTGCTTATTTTCATTGTACACTTCCTAACGAACCCTCTTAAATTTTCATCAGAAGGCTTCTTCATAGTCATCAAAATGTCTCTTTTGAGTGAGTTCGATTGACAATGAACTGAACTACAGACTACTCGACCAACTGTCCCCAACTAGTGATGGATTGTGAGGGGATCTTATGAAACCAATTGAGAGGCAGTTTTTCCTAGGCTCATAGGGAAGACCCAACAATAGAGATTTTTTGTGCCAAAATGCATGAACATTGCTTAAAGGAACCCCTTAATGCGGTTCATGGGATCAGTCTTGCCATTTTAGAGGTGGAACTTTAAAGGGAAAAACTTTATGGGTAATGCTTCTGCCTTAATTTCCTTCGACAACAGAAAAGTCGCTAGTTGGCGTAGCGCCTTCTTTGTTGAGTTCTGATCGGGCAGAAGCATCGCAAGCTGCTAATTCAACCATTCCCTCCTGTAAAAAAAGTAAGGTTGAGCTCGGTGTACGTCGTTCGATGCTTTCCCTACTTTGGCATCATTGGGGACGCTTCATGTCGGTGGTCATCCTCCTCTTTCTTGTTCTGGGGTGCCACCAATATTGTGATGGCTCCTAACTATCCTAACGCACCTGTCTCAATCTATGTGGATGAAACGTTCTCTATCATAGGCCCGTTTAAGATCTCTGATCTCTCTTTCAGCCCTGTGAAGATAACACCTTAGTTCGTCTATCTCTTAATCATGCCTCCACAACCTTTCATGGGTACTGTCATCCCTTTCGAGCTCATCATGCGTTCTTGAGCAGGAACCCCCATGAGTTTAGGATCCTCTCCTTTCTCCTGAGGGGTTTTGTGGTTCGCCCAACGGTGTCACTGGTGATAGCTCAAGTGGGTTCTTGAGTGGTGGATCTTGTGGTTCTTCACGAGGCAAATTCCCCATGAGGTCTGGATGTGGAATCTGTGGTGGGTCTCGTCATGTACCTCTCTTTTTGGTTGGGGCTAGAGGTAGAGAGTTTGATTTCTCCTTACTTATGGCCCCCTTTGCCATCTGTTTCTGTGGGTTCCTGTCATGAGATTTTAATTTTTTCACAGACGACGTCAATTGTATGTGGGTAATTTTTCTAATAACTGGAAAGTTGACACCTTGTCAATGACACGATGGATATTAACTTTCTCAATTTTTGGCACCTATGATCTGCAAGACAAAAGATCTTCAAAAATTCCTCCGCCACTGTGACGAAAAAGCATTTCAATAATTTTAAGTCATGGCAAATATCACAAGAATTTCTCAATATTCGTGTGCAATGGCTATAAACTGTGTGTATGAATGTACTTTTCATCATGAGTATGCACTTTTATTTGTAAGCTTTATAACTTGATTGATGTGAATTCTCTTAGGACTCTAATTCTTTATTAGAAACGAAGTAGAAATGCCTACTGATAGGCCACTAATTAGTTAAATTTGGTCTGGACTCTCGAAGTACGTATTTTCTATAATTAGAGTTTCATTCAACTTCATATTCTTTATTCTAAGTGAAATTGACCTTGGACTCCTCGTCTCTGTCTAATTATACCTTATTCTGAGATAACTGGTGTTTTGTCTTATCCTTTACACAAGACTGTTAATCGCCGTCCTTAGGTCGGCAATTATGCAAACCGTATTTCTTAGGTCAGCTATACTTTTTTCGGTCTCAGCGTCGTGCACGTGCTAAGAGCACCTTATTACCAAGCTAGATTGATTAATTCAAGAAAAAACCTAATAGTTCTTATTTATGTTTACCTCCTTCAAATCGTCTTTATACAATCTGTATTTATCATGTTACTTGTCAGTTATAAAAAAAAAATATACTTACCGACATTTATTACACGTCAGAAAAAGATACCGACGATATCGGAAATCGTCTTCCAAAAATTATCAGTTCTTTTTGTCTATTTGGAATTAAGTCTACTATCTGTTTTATCACTCATTAAAAGTTATAAAATTTACTAGTTCATTAGAATAGGCATATATTTTTATTAAATCGATCAAATGATTAAATATAAATATCACACTAGAGATTTACTCGGTCGTTAATTTCAGTATTCTGAAATTAGTCGGTAATAGACGAAGACTCTTCCAAATTTTACCCTAACTTATTCTCAAACCGTCCAAATACCTCGGATAGAAAAAATAAAAATCATTACAAGAGCACCTAGGAGAATAACATTAGAGCGAATGAATGAACACGGCCGACTGCCGGCTAAGAATTATTAGAATAAGACGACCAAATCATTCAAATCCAAATTCTAAAACCGTCACTGCATAGCACAGTATTAAAGAGTAATTTTTTTTTTTATAAGATTGACATTGATATATTGAATGGTTACATTTTAAAATATTGCGATCTCTATTATACTCTTTTTTATTGTCTTTTGACGAATTCTCTCTCTCTCTCTCTCTCTCTCTCTCTCTCTCTCGTGTAATATTCACTGATTTTATATTGAAAAGTTTTGAAATAATTAATCTAAACATTTCATTGAAGAATAAAAATCAAATTTAATGTTTCATGCATTGACACCTACCGATTAAATTCGAAAGCTTGAATACTAATAAAGTAATTCTAACAACATTCCATGATTTTCAGGTATATTTTTTAAAATAAAACATGGATTCTGCCATCCTCAGAACCTTTGGATTAAATATAACAAGTTTAATTCATTTAGTAAATTAAAATATGAAGAATCACACATATTCTCGTTTCAGTGCAAAGATTCCTCCTTTTGTCACTATTTTGTATTTTTAAGTGGACTTAAGATTAGACTCATTGCATATCTGCTCTATATATTAAACAAAGGATTCCTTTAGTGAGGTGCTTTAAAATTTTAAATAAAAAAAAAGAACCATAAAAGAAAATATAAAATTAGGTTCAAATTAAATTAAAGAACATTATAATTTCCATGACTAAAGAATATTTTAATTTCTATATGACGAGTTTTAACTAAATTAAAGAATGTTCTAATTTATTTTAATTGAACATTTGTCTTCTCTCTGCTTAGTTTTTCCTATAGATACATTATTGATGATCTTTTTGGGTAAACAATGCATTATGTATGTTGGTTTACATTGTGTATCCACACGGGGACGGAGCAAGGAAGGCAATAGGGGCGGTCGCCTCTGCAAGAAAAAAAAAATCTATATTATTATATAAAAATAATAATTTTTCTTATAAAGTATATAGGTTCATTCTTACTAAATATTTTGAAAAAAAATTCAAATAGTAGTTAATACATATTCGTCATGCGTAGTGAAATTCTTGATTCCGTAATCCACATACTTAGGGGAGGAACTACATGGAAATTGCAGGGGCCCGGGCCCTCCCAAAATTTTCAAAAAAAATTCAGACCTGGGTATAAATTTTGCCCCCCCC
>JABCMJ010062063.1:0-14532 GCA_014822125.1 Arbutus unedo
TCTCTCTCTCTCTCTCTCTCTCTCTCTCACCTCTTTGACTGAAGTTAGTACAAATTCCCGAGCTGTTTTTTATTAGATTTTTGGTGTTTTTCTAACTCCGTGTGAAAAGGCATATGTGTATTGAATAGTGACAAGTAAAAGTTGGGTTGCGATTTGCCAAAGATATTATGTTTATAGTGGAAGGAGGACTATACTTTCATTCTCATTAAGCCAATAGGGTAAAGACATGTAGATTCACCAAAAAGATACATTTTTTAAGGGACACTCGTCAATATGTCTATGTAGTGGCTTCTTTTTGACTTTTTGAAACATGTTTTGATTTTGGGTATAGAGTCAACTTGTGATCAGTTTATGGCATGCTCAAGTGCTCCCAAATCTCTTTTTAAGTTTCTAAGCCAATCCCCTTCTCTATAAAAGCTCTAACAATTTTAACATCCCATTGCACTGAAACTTCTTCAAAACCTCTCTCTCTCTCTCTCTCTCTCTCTCTCATGATGTCGAGGCTCGTAGAACCACTTGCCTTGGGCAGGGTGGTAGGAGAGGTAGTGGACACTTTCACCCCAACTGTGAAAATGGATGTGATGTACAACTCCAAGAATCAAGTTTTGAATGGCCATGAGCTCATGCCTTCTCTCATTACTGCTAGACCCCGTGTGGACATTGGTGGGGAAGACATGAGGGCTGCTTATACCCTGGTAACTTCTATTTCAACTGCATTGTCTCTCTCTCTCTCTCTCTCTCTCTCTCTCTAAGATTTTGTCTTTCTTTTGATTCTTGAAGATTATGACAGACCCAGATGCTCCAAGCCCTAGTGATCCCTATCTACGGGAACATCTCCACTGGTCTGTTTCGTCTTCGCAATTCCCATATGAATAGATGTTTTATGTTCGGTTTTAAGCTGTGTTTGAATCTTGAATTCTTTTTCTGCGAATTCAAAATCCAACACGACAAAGGGTTTTCTGAAAATTGCAAGTGTGACAAACCCTTTGGTATTTCAGGATTGTCACGGACATTCCCGGTACAACTGATGCTTCCTTTGGTGAGTTAAGTCTTCAAAGCCTCAATATATATTTACCTCCTATTACTGAAATTGTGATCGCTTAGGTGGTATAATTCTATCCAAACAGGAAGAGAAATTGTGAGCTACGAGATTCCAAAGCCGGTTATCGGCATTCACAGATACGCATTCCTCTTGTTCAAGCAGAAATCAAGAATGACAGTGAGGCCACCATCTTCTAGAGACTCTTTCAAAACAAGAAATTTCTCAGAAGAGAATGGTTTGGGACTACCAGTTGCTGCAGTCTACTTCAATGCACAGAGAGAAACGGCTGCAAGAAGAAGATGAGAGAGAGAGAGAGAGAGAGAGAGAGAGAGAATTCAACTTTCAGTCTCATCTGAGGGTGACCTGATCCCAAGAGTCCAAAAAGAGAGTGTTCCAACTTGTCGGCAGTTTTTTAGGGGTTTTGGGATTTCGTGTGTTTGTATTTCTAATGCTTCTCTGTTATCGTACAGTACTTATAGTCAGTGGTTTGTTGTTGGTAAGTAGTAACTGTTTTTTCTCTACTAGGTTTAAGGAATTGTGGGTCCTACCTAAACCCTAACTTTTAGGCATCTTTTAAGGATCAGGAGGGATAGACAGGGCATCAGGTCTATCAGGTAAAGTGTCGTGTCCTGAAACTCTAGTTCTTCGAACGGTGACACATATAGTCTGCGTCGGCCAAAAATATAACAGAATTGGTGTCGTTTGAATCCAATCCTATTGGTTAATCTAAAGTGTTTCTAAATATTTGATCTGGACCGTCCATAATGATACACTGATCAAGTCACATTTACGCTGGACCTTCACCAAGCTAGGACTCTCATGACAAGCAAACCATGAAGAGGAGATCATTTGATGCTGATAATTTATCAAGCTACATACAGAACCAAATACCCACATATAAGCTATGAGAATGAATCTCTGTATGCCAAAATAAGGAAAAACTATTCCTTATTATATATAAAGGAACTCCATGATATAACAAAATGTCCACTCCTTTGATCTCCTTCACTTGCAACCAATCCATAAACCCTCCATACAAATTTTACAAGCCTATCGCTAAATATTTTAACCAAGCATTTCAGGTCAAAATGTTTTAATCCCATAAATGGTTTCACCGCCACACACCAAACCAATAGAAGCAGAATCAAAAGCAGAACTGAGAATACCAGAGTCGTAACATCGTCAAAATTCCATTCACTGAGATATGAGAAGGGAATCTTGTGCAAATATAGTCAAGCGTTAATCTCCGAATTGCACTGGTGCTCTCTACTGCAGCTTCTTCTGCTCCAAAACATGCTCGAACAACTTGTTTTCTCCAGCCTCACTCTTTCCATTTTGTCTTGGTCTACTGTCGCGGACTGGGGTTGATGAGGAGATCCTTCTTGTGCTTCGACCTCATGCGGTCCACAAGTGGGGCAGGGTCCATCACTGCAAGTGCACATAGGGATAACAGAAGGAAATGGACTGCATGTGACTGGGCAGAAGAGATCAGGTGATACTGAAGCTATGCGATTCTTTCTTATATCTGGTGTTGAGCGATCTGATTCACGAGGGTGAAGCATGCACGGCGTACAGAGGCTAAGGGACAGGTGGAGTTTAATTTCCTTTGTTGGAGATCCAGGGAGTTTTGCATAGGAGACGATACCATGTCGGCAAAGGGGGCAAGGAATGGATCCAGGTGGGCCCTGAGATAAAGCAGGGATGTTGCTTGTTGAGCAGAGATAGAGTGCACATCTTACACAAAGCTTGTGCCCACAACCTGGGAACATAAAACAATAATCACCAACATTAGCATAGTTTAGGGAATAGAGTTAACAGTTCCTGGGGAACTACATGAACGGTAAAAAAATAGCTTGAACAAACAGGTGGACCAAAATAAAACCGTACAACTTTTGCAGTTCCCATGCCCATGACAAGTAAAGCTTGAATGTTAATGTTTGTGTCAGTATATAGCAAGCCATGAAAAAGTTCCACACACAGAGATGCATTAAGTGTAGTGCGATGTTAACCAGACAAGAGGAAGAGATGCATTAAGTGTGAAGAAAATTTGAGGAGAAAAAAAGAAAAGAAAACAAGGCGGCAATTACTGATGAAATGAAGTGACCCTCCGTAGAACACGAATGACCAAAAAAGATTTGACGAGAGAATGGAAGTTTTCTAAGTGGCTTGACTACCAAACTGATCCAGATATTTGGATTACGATGTCAGCAATGTTTAGGCAGATGCCGGTCTTGTACCCAAGACTTATGTATTCCTAAATGTCGTTAATGTAGGTCTTTTACAAAATTTAAAAAAAAAAAAAAACATTGTTTAGGCAAATGGCACTCTCTTTGCCTTTAGCACGCTCCTTCATGGCGAGATACTATGGGATTTTGCTAGGAGTAGACATCAATATCAAAAGAAATAACTACGGAAATAACCCCTTTTTGCCCCAAGTAGAATCTCACATTTGCAAGAGCAAATAAGGTCGTTTTTTTTTTGCTTGGAAATAAGCAATAGACATAATACAAGCAGTTTGCTACTTGGTTTGCAAGACATGTTCCATTTGAGTCCGTCCCGCTATGAACCTCATCTTAAAATCTCGCCTGTACCCCATTCGGGTAGGACTTGATTACTCAATCAATTTGACTCGATGTTCAAGGACTTGACCAAAGATGAGGATAGAGAACGGTATCAACTAAGAGTTTCAGAGAAGACCGGGAACTTGTCAAAATTAGGAAACTAAAGCGCTACATGGATCTGGGTTGGCTCAAGAGATGGTTGCGCCTGGCTCAAACCAATCAATCACCGAACATACCAAAATGGATAAAGAATCTGTTTGCACTAAAGTAGAAAGAAGTTCACTGGAGAAAAACCCACCTCACAAATCAATAAGTAAATCCAATTTGAATTTTTATTGTAAAAAGCAAAAAAAAAAATTCTATAAGAACATAAAATACTTCCAACTAGTGCCATACAGAAGAATAATACATTTCTATATAAGGATCATAAAGCCCTCCCAGCTACCCTACGACCAAATACAAAAGCCAGAAGCTTAGTTTTCACAGGCCTTCTCGTCCACTAGGCAATAAGATAGCTTGCCAACATCCCCTAAAATTTCTTGGAAGTCCTAATCAACACAGATACAACCAAAAGATAGCCATCATAATTTGCAATAAACAGATGCTGAGCAAAGGGAAGAGGAAGAAGAGCCATCAAGAAGTGATAGATGATCACGCTACATCCTCAAAGTTAGAGTTATCACACGTGTATGCCACTAATTATCTGAAAGTTTTTTGAGGATGGCGCCAACGTAAAATAAATCATATCACGCAATCACCTAGGAGTGTGCCTTTAAAATGCAACATGAAATCTACAGAGAATAAAAAGGCTTACCTTCAGCAGCTACTGTGCATACTCTCTCCAAGCAAACAGCACAAATCTCAGCATCATCAGAGCAAGTTGTTGAAGACTGCAACCCGCACTCTCTGCAGAAAATGAATGCTTAGAAGATATCATTCCTAGTACCTTTTTTTTATCATCAACACTACTTTGTTTGGAAACCCTTCATATATACAGGTAAATGCATCATAAACAAATTATATTCCAACGAGAGGAAATGTTAATCACGCATATCAACCAGAGTTTTTTCCCCTTTTCTTTTTTTGCAAAGTCAGGCAGATCAACGAGATCTTATGAGATACTTCAAGTAGCACAAGCCAGAGTTTTCCCTGTGAAAATTCAGCTCTGCTAGTAGTAGTGAGAAGCATTTAATCACGCCAATGGGTTCCCAGGGATATGAACTTGATCACTTCTAACCTGTTGTTACCGCAAGGTTTTGGGAGGTTCAGATATACGCATTCTTATCCTCAGGTGTTAAATGTTTGTTTCTGTGTTTTGAACCTGTAAACCAAGTTGTAACGGATCAACCTTGCACTGCACCAAGGCATCACCCTACCAAAAAAACGTCCGTAAAACCTCCTAATTCTCTATCAAGGACCCACCCACGCAATGTCAGCTAGTAGGTAGTTTTTCTCCTTTTTCACTCTAGAGAGAGTGAGAGATGATGGGGATATTCCTATTTAAGTACTAAAATTATAACACTCGTGAAAATTTGCACTCATTGGTAGCACAACTATCGAACTAAATAAAAAACGGGTGGAAACAATTAGTTGCAAATTACCTAGCTATGTTAAGCACGCTCATGAGGGGCAACGATAAATAATTAGAAGGAGGAAACGTCGGAATCGTGGAGTCAGAATTGGGTGCCAGCAACTGCTCCAGCCAATGACGCCCCCACATCCTGGCAACATCAAGAGGTAGCCACCTGCAAGAACGTCGTATTCCCATTAGACATACGTAGAGCAAACAGTTATCACACGAACATCCAAACACTAGGCACCAGAAAAACTTTCAGCACATATTACCCATTGCAGTTTAGAGTCATGCGACCGGCACCTCTTGCAAGAAGGATCTGTAGATACAAGTAAATCATCATTTCAAACAAAACAAAAATTGCAAGTGTCAAAAATCTACTTAATAGAATAGAAACTTACTTGACAGCATTTCATATTTCCCCCACAAGCAGCATAATGCAAAGGGGTGCTTCCAGCTCCTACAGAGAGATGCATTTTCCTTCCATGAGACGGTGAACACAGTAAAACAAGTAAAGCCTCAAATAAATGCCATACCTATCAAATCCATTGACGTCCCATAATGAAATGTCACTGCTGAGACATTTGCATGAAGATCAAGTAGGAGCTGTACACATTCAAAATAACCATTCAACGCAGCCATATGAAGAGCAGTGATACCACCATCAGCAGCCCTATTTACAAACCTGGGCAATGCGCTGCAAGAGAATTACAATGTCAAATCACAAATCAATAAATGAATATAATAAAATGCTTCATGTCATGACTCTTTATCATCTAAAATCATCATTGCTCAGCCTATTATAGCCCTATACAGCTTCTTCTTTGAGAAACTTCATCTGACTTGAAATTCTGCAGGAAAAACATATTGAAGGTAGTTTTATTGCACCATGTAGCTGGCCATGAAGTGGTAGGTTTTGTACTCATGCTTAGAATGGACTAGTGAAACACACGGAAACAACAGTGTGAATGGCTTAAATAAAGCCTCCCCCTCATCCTGAAAGCATCATCAGCGTCCATGGACCACTATTAGTCTTTGTTGTATTTGAAAAAGCTCCTAATAATAGAGATACCTTTGGTCATGTTTGCTCCTAGTATTGGGAGCATCAGTTTTCTCCCTGTTGGATAGAACATTTATAGCATCAAAGGGAGCACTTGGAACAAAGTCGGCCACAACAAGTCTTATGCATCTAACATGACCATTCACAGCTGCAAAATGGAGAGCTGTCCTTCCGCTGAGATAGTCAGCCCTTGTAACCTGAAAGGAGTAACTGAATATGTGACCCACAGAAGTATGAGTTAACTTATCTAGAGACGGTTCAGAGTACAACAAGAATAAGAATCACAAACGAACAACTGGCCATCTATTCATTAGGAGATCATAAGGAATCAACTAAGACCCTTTCATAGTACAAAATAGACACGCACTTAAACGAAAAACAGAAAAATATGAAAAGGAAAACTCACATTGCATTTGAAGAGCAGGAGAGTCTGTACAACCTCCCAGTGCCCGTAGCGACATGCTTGCATCAATGCCGTCTAGCGAAACAATATAACAAATTTTTAGGAAAAAGATCCACCAATTTTTAATCAATCAAATAAGTTGCCATCTTTAGTTTCTTTAAACTCAATAAATTACGCAACCAGATACATAATCCGGAAATTACCGAATCAAATTGCAAAGACCCAATTCGAAGCAACAACCAATCAGATAGAAAGAAAATGACCCAAATTACAAAATCAACGAGATCTCGCACCTGACCACAGTAATTTCTGGAATTTACGTCAGCTCCATTCTCAATCAACAAAGCCACAATCTACAATCGCCAAGAAAATTACACATATAAGAGAACAATGACATACATAAACCTATACAGATACATTCATTAAAAGGTATAGATAGATACAATTTATAGACCTCGTTGTGGCCTTTCGCAGCGGCGAAGTGGAGAGGGGAGTTGAGGCCTCCGAAGGTGGAGTATTTGGCGAGGCAAGGGTTGCAGTCCAGCAACATCTTCGCCTCTACCAAATCGCCGTCCCTCGCCGCCGAGACTAACCTCTCTCCCGACGCCGAGCACCCAAACGAATTCCCCATCTCTCCCTTCCTCTCTCTCTCTCTCTCTCTCTCTCTCTCTGGATTCTTTATATGTGTAATAGTAAAGGATGGGTTGAATTAGGTCAACTGTCAGTTCGCAAAGTTTCAAAAAAAAAACAGGTTGAGCAAATCCCAGATCAGATGAGAACAAATGTGAGAGAAAGATGGGGGTGGGTGGTGTCGAAAAATAGATTTGGGGCAGTATTAGATTTTAGCTGAGCTGACGTGGCTGGTTTCTCTCGCTATATATAGCAGTAAATGTGTATTTACAGATTGCAGGGTAGAGCGAGAGAGAGAGAGAGATGTTTCCCATGATTTCAGTTTTGCTTTCAGAAACAAATGGAGAACACACAGGTGCTTTCCTTCTTGAAAATGCAAGTGTCATTTTTACGTAATAATTTCTAAATAAAAAGATTTGTCAAAAATTTTTGACGGGATTCGACTATCTGCTTAGAATAGATGTTATGTCCGACAATGTTTTTTCCAAGTGCTACAGTTTCCAAATTTAAATTAAAAAATTTGTTCTGAATTTAAAATTAATTATTATGATTAATTTAAATTTGTGAAATATTCATTTTCAATTTGGAGCAAATTTATTGGTTTGAATATAGAGCTCTGGACTTTTACTTTTTCTATATAAATCAGATCTTAATTACAGGTGTTTATTGTGACAGAGAATTAAAAAGTTAAAGTCAATTCAAACATTGAAGACTTTTAAAGGAAAGAGGTAATTAAGGAGGGTTTCCCTTTCAAAATTCAAAAAGAGAATGTTTTTTGATATCAGTTCTTTCGGGTCAATTTATATCTACCTCAATTAATATTTAAAGAATTAATTCTACCCTCTATTAGTATAGGTTCATTTAAAATTAAGATTTTATCTTTTATGGACTGACCTTATAAGAATTGATAATACTTGAAAATTTTCAAATTTGAGACCTAAAATGGAACACAATCTCTAAATCTCAAGTCTTAATCACCGGTAAAAAGAAATGGAGATTTCTTGACCACGATATCAACTTAACTAGATAGTTAGTTTTATATTTTTTTAAGACTTTCTCGGAATTAGTAAGTTGTCTGTTATTTCGATCGAAAAGCTATAAAATATTTTTGTTGTCCTTTTCATCTCTCTTTTATCTCTTTAATTTAAAAAAAAATCTAAAATATGGTATTGAATTACACATCTACCTTATTAATAATTCATATTAGTGTACTTAATTTTTTGTTATCGTTATTCTTCTTTTCTTCCATTATGTCTGAAATGGAAAGAAATTAATATCGCATATATACCAACTTTACTCTCTTATCTAACTATATTTTCCCTCAGTTTTCTTTTCTCAGGCTACCAAATTTTGAAAAGAAAAAAAAAATCATGATGAAATTCAAAGAGAGTAAAGAATAAGCTATGACAAATTATCATATGAAAAACACCATGGGAAATTGAGTGTAAAGCACCATGAAAATATATGTTAATTTCTAACTATAGGTGAATTTGGCTTAATTTTCTTTTGAATTATTTTGTCTTCATTTGAAAAAAAATACATTTATTAGTCTTACGTTAATTTTTTTCTTTTAAATTACCAGTTCATTACGACGAAAGGTTTCCAAAAAAATAAAAAATTATGATCAAAATTTTAGAAAGATTGAAAAAAGAACAAAATAATTCAAAAATGTTTGTTCGTTTAGGATTTTTTCGTCTTTAGTGAACTCTTTTGAATTTTTTATTGTAATCTTTTGGTTTTGTAAATTTTCCTCGCGAAGATAAATTAATAATTTAAAAAAATTAACGTAAAATTATCAAAATATAAAAAAATAGAGACAGAAATAATAATTAAAAATTTAGTGAGGCTAAAAGTTGAAAAAAAAAACATTATTTTGTAGAGAAATTGATAAGGAATGTGACTGGCTCACCACATTTAACATAAAAAGAGTGATATGATCAGAATTAAAAATTAAAAAACTCTTCTAAAATTTAAAATCAAATATCATGATTCAATTGAATTTATAAAACTACAAGTAAAATCGTGATCTTTAACTTTGAATTCTATAAGAGTTTTTTAGGTTCAATTTCGATATTGTAAACTTTTCCTTAACGTAAAGAATAAATCTACTAACACATCAAATGGTACATCATGTCTACGTTGCATATCATTATAAGAAAAAATATAAAAGCAGGTCCCATGAATTTTAATATGCGTTCAAATTAGCAAATACTACATAGGTATGATGTATAACTCGATATATTACGTGATGTATTAGTAGCATTACTATGTGTAAATTGTGCACTCATATTCTCTTAGTACTTATTTGTTCCCCTCCTATTCATTGGGAGCACTGACATGCATGGTGTTCTGAACTCATGTGATGATTTTTCCTTGTAAATTCAATGACAAACTCAACACCTGGAAATTGAAAAATCCCAACATTATGATAACACGCTCTCAATAAAGTAATATTTTCTTGATGGCTCACCAAACACCTCTTGATAGCTCCTAATTATGTTTTCGTTTTTGATATTTTTTCCCTAGTTGTTACATGCCACCATCCAAGCAATGGAAACCCAAGAGAAGTAGACAACAAGGGTGTCTAGGGTATTATAATTGCGTTTCGTGATGAGAATGAGAAGACAGACTCAGACACTTTTGAGATATTTTTTTGAAAAAAAAAAAAAGACGGATTATTGCCACTTCTTTATTCATAGAGGGTTCAAACTCTATTTTCGCTCTTCATTTTTTCGAAACAAACAAAGCCAAAGATGGACAGAACAAAAGGGGATCGGATCCAGCAGGAGCAGGAACTTACAAAGATGGACAGAAACCTCCAAATGGATATGGACACCATCAACCAGCAGCTTCACAGGAGACTGATTATCAGAACAAAGCTAAAGCTTTGATTCCACTTTCAAGCTCATAGGCGTGTAAGATTGTACACAAAAAAAATTCAAGCTACTCAGGTTCAAACCGTGATCAACTTGATTGAAACTTCATTTTTTGATTGGTTAAAACGATAATGAACCAAAGTAATACAGCACAAGGCTCGACTCGGCTCATTTATAGCTAGCTCCTATTCGTCAAAAATAAAAAATTTAATCAATGTGAGAGAGTTAATCTTTGAAGCAACCTTAAGAATTCAGATGCTATTTGTATGTTGATATTTCTCTATAACAGCTCTTCAGAAAGAGAGCAGACTCACTTTGGGTATTGGCAGTGCATGAACCAGTGTCATCGAGATATCTTCACTTAGAGGAGTGACTCTGACATCGACAGGATTCCATATATCATGCTGTAAGACAATGGGATAAAGTCAATTCAGCTTGATCTGTGTCAGTTTCCTTAAATTTCATTATAGTTGACAAAATATTTTAAGATTGCTCTTATTGTCTATTAATTAGGTGCGGATTGCATGCCAACCAACCATGTACATGATATCAACATTGAACCAGTATCATGAGTATAAAGAGTTAAAGACAATTAAAGATGAAAGCAATTTGTTGATCACAAGGACACAATTTTCCATTCACTCTCAAGTTTACCCATTGAAGAACAAGCAAACAGATGATTTACAGGAATCGGCAAGGTACATTTGATCAACTCGAGTACTGACAAGTGAACTCTAAAGACTCAAAAGAGTCCTGTCTTGAGCTATGTTTGGACAATGGGATATATAGGGGAAATGCTAATCTTCTTAATAGTAACGGATTCAATACCCAACAATCTAATACATCAGCTATTCACGGGTTTACATACTTCAGGAATATTACAGGGAAAAAATTTAGAGGATCCAGAATTACCTTTTTATTTTTCAGCAAGATTCCTACCATCCAAACTGAGTCTTTTCAAAATATATGGCTCTAGACGTCAAGTGTAATTGCTACTACAAAGGCCACAAGTTCAGAGACATCAAAATGATTGGAAGAGAATTTTTTGATCTTGAGCTATCAAACAACCACTGGTATGTTCGCATTTGTCGAACTCGATCCAAGTAGGAGCAATTTGCGATCTCACAGTATATTAATTTCCTGTTTCTTCAAAGGGACAGCTTGCAGACAAAAAATTAAGGTACATACTATAGTTGGCTTTTCGCTATCATGGCAGTTTCACTCTTAGTAGATTAAACATAGTCGTATGAAGTAAGCAAGATATCATTGTATTTGAGAGCATAATAGAAACCAATCATTTAATCTCACACAGGCAAAATTGGACAACATAGTGAACTGTTTTTGACACATTAACCACACTTGCGCCAGTCTGTGAAGAAAACATTAAGCGCCTACTTCGGTTTCAAAGAAAAGAAAACAGGGAATATACATGCAACCTGTCATTCACATGTTTGATAGAACCAACATACAAAGGAACTGTACCAATAACTTATTTACAACATAATTCCCAAAAACTCTTGGAACACCAAACAGTGTGAAAAGATACATAAAGCAAGTCGTACCTAAAGGTGACAAAGTGAGTCTGCCACTTCTGCTTTTAGATGCCCAAATTCAATGAAGGTAAGGCTGTTTCTTCCGTATTCTGTGTCATAACTGTTTCCATCTATTCTGTTTAACAGATCAAACTACTAAAGCAAGAGAAGCAAGATGGTATCATTGCATCGGTTATCAGAGTCTCTATACAATGAACGCCATTTCAACACCTCATAGGATACTGCACACAGAGGTTACTTCTTGATCGATATCATTTTCTGATTGTTATATAATAATTCCCATCTAGGTGTATGTAGCTATTGTTCAAACTATATATGCTGAATCCAGCGTCATCAGACCCTAATACCGATACCTCTGCAACAGCAACTATCAAAGCCATTTTAACGTTCTCCAGTGTGATCTCACATCTGAAAAGAATGGTTCAGAAAATGAACCAACTCTAATGTTTTCAAGAGAGTTAGCATTGTTTGTGGATGAGCAAACGCAAAGGTAAAGCGAAAATGATATTGCAACAGAAGCAGAACAGCCGGTGTCCTATCTCGAGATGTCTTGTTATTGAAAAACAAATGGATCAATTTTGAAGAATGAAATAAGTATTAAAGTCCGTATGGTCATACCTGGTTGATTCACCAATAAGAGAAATAAAACTTACTAATCGGGTAACATCATGAACAAGATGCAAGGTTCTCCCCGCAACCATTCTTCACTGCTTTTCTAGGATTGAAAAACAGTGACACTTCGAAGAAAGGATATCGCACACCAAGAACTACAAATACGTGATAATTACAATCTCAGTCACTCAATACATGAGTATCACCTGCTCCCTCAACCTCCTCACTATCATCATCCTCATCTGTATACTCACAATCAGACTGTGACTGCAACTTTTCTCCCTCCTCTACATCTTGTCTACCATTATCTTCAGTCTCAAATCCTCCAAAAGCACGCTCTCTACTAATGTTCCCCATTTCCTCATTTTCTCCATCCCTCCTGTAACTGACCAGTTCTCTATCTATATTGGCCTTCCTAGGACTCAATAAAATCAACTCAGCAAGCTTTCTCCTTGCCAAATACAAATCATTCGGTTCTATCAACTCCCCCTTTTTATAAGCCTCCCTGAGAAAAATTGTATGAAGCTTCCCATGATTACCCCTGGTTGATATATAAAATATTCCCTGATGTTGAAGAAGGAACTCCTTGAGTTTCTTCGGCAAATCCATCGATAAACGAAAATGTGCAATCCTCTCCAAAGTAATCTTCTTTTCCACAGTCAATGAAACCAATTCGTGAATCATTGCAACAGCTCTCTTCTCCATCCGCTTCTGTGCCTCAAACGACCTCAAATCATACCCCGAAATATCATCATAAGGTGACCAGTATGGAAGGCGTTGCCACTTCCACATAGCAATTTTATAGTACTTTCCAATCTTAAACCCAGGTGGAAAATTAACCAAAAACGAAAACCGAATATTTTCAGCATCAATTCCTTTCTCTCTGTACTCTTTCTCCCTAAGTCTCTCTATAGCACACGCGGCAAGTTTCTTATCTCTCTCTACAACCTCAATATACTTGCTCCTACTTTCCTTAGCATCAAACAATCGGAAGAACTGTGGGTACCTGAGAATTACAGAGAACTCGAAGTCGTCGGGAAGCCCAAAGTCTCTTCTTGCAATTCTGATGTGTTCAAGCGGAAGCCGGCCAGTGTTTGACAACATCAAGATTTTTCTGAGACGGGTCACTGCATCCGGAATTTGTGCAAGAAGAGCTTCGTTTTCCTGATCAATTTGGAGCTGGGCTTTTCTGGTTAATCTGCAATAGAGGATCCTCTGAACTGGGTGTTCGAAAATCTCGAAAACGTGGGGGAACTTGAGGATGAAACGGCCCGCTTCCAATTCCTTCAGACCGAGGCTTCGGCGAGCGAGGGCGTCGAGGCGAGAGATCGAGACGATGGAGCTAGGATGAGAGAGAATGAGGGATTGAAATCTGAGAATTTTTCGCATTTTCTTCTCTACTTCCATGTAGTTGTCGTAGCCGTGGTCACGGACTCTCTGGAGCTTCTTAGGTATGGAGGTGGACTGTGACATGGGTCTTGTTGTGTTTCGAAGAATTGAATGCATCAATGAACTAGTTTTCAATATTATGATTTTCTGTTTCCACATTTTGATTGATTGAGGGAAGAACATACGCAATGCGTGCGATTTGGGTAGTTAGGGTTTTAGGGAGAATTTTGGAGGGAGAGGGTGATCTCGGTAAAAGCAAAGGCAACCAGGGGACGGGTGCAAATTATTGCACTGTTGCGGGGTTATTTTAAGTTTAATGAGACTATTTGGTGTTCAGTGTAATTTAAAGCTTTGTGCAGAATAACGGGTTGGGCCTGTTCGGATCCAGGCCTAATTTGATTTGTTGGGATGATTTGTCAAAAGGTCCCTAAATATTTGTCTATACATTGGGACAGAAATATACTTTTGGTGCTTGAATTGTAAGAAAAATAAAATGTACTTTTTCTATATTTGTTAAAAAGAAATTATGAGAAATTGAAATTACAGGACATAGGGTGGGTTGTCTTTAAACGGGCATTTTTTAAGTTCAAATGTAATAACCTAATATTTTAATGTATTAAAAATAAAAATAATAATATTTAATTAAACTATTTTCTTTCATGTTTAAAAGCTAATTTAGCCTTTTGCATTTTCTTTCTATGAAAGGTTGTAATTTCTTATGTACTGAGCGGTGAATATTTTTGTGTGCGAAAAACATATAATAGATTTTTCTTCTTCTTCAATATTTTCTTACCGTTTAGAATTTTTTTAGGTTTTATGAGTATCATGGCACT
>JABCMJ010062117.1:0-12277 GCA_014822125.1 Arbutus unedo
GACTAGTGTAGGGGCACTACTTCAAAGGTCTAGGCCGAAATCAATTGACCATGCTGAGCTTGTTCACAAAAGACTGGAATCTCCACCTAGCATTTAGGTGTATATGTTGTAACACGTGATGTGTGAGTTGTTATTCATCATATGGTTGGGTGACGTCATAACTGAATACAATTATGAGTCACTATCATCAGGGATGTGCTCGACACATGTCAGTCTAGGCTTGGTGCTCAAGCTAAGAGGAGTTCATAAGGTATAGTACTTGGGAGAATGATGTACGCACAACCTTTTAACTCTAACTTAGTACTTTCCATCTTATTCTCTAAGTATTGACTTAGGTATCGGAGTGCTTCTTGGCCAAACTCTGACCAGTGAGACACTAATCTTTTGGTTGTGGTTGTAGGTTTAGGTATCCAAATCTTGAATGATCTTGGATTCATAAGTGGAATCGCCACATGGGCTAAAGGACTTCACAATTGGTGACCACAATGGGGGTCTATTTCGTTCCAGTTCTATTTCTCCAGAATTTGAGGTTTTTACCATTGTTTGTTTGTCGTTCTACTTCCCACTTCACCATTCAG
The DNA here is from genome assembly GCA_014822125.1 of Arbutus unedo. Lineage (NCBI taxonomy): Eukaryota > Viridiplantae > Streptophyta > Magnoliopsida > Ericales > Ericaceae > Arbutus > Arbutus unedo. The sequence goes on from JABCMJ010062117.1 coordinate 579, forward strand.
TAACTATCATGGTGGATGTGGGTGATAACGATGGTTGTCCCAAGCTTGCGAAGGAGAAGGAGGTGGTGGATCTACAACACATTGATGTTCTGTCATCACTGGAGACTGCAGCTCAAGATCTCAACTCCAGAGTGTATATCGAGAAACTTAAGGCTAGAATGAATGAGAAGGTCAAGCTCATTCAAACTATCCAACATGAGGTGACCAGATTGAGAACGGAGGTGCGTTCACAATAGTCAGGAGACTAATCATGTGCCAAAAGAAGAGGTTGATGCCGTGCTCAGCTTGAGAAAGTTTGTAGCAGAGTCGCTTTGGCAATATGTAGAGAGGTACTAGAAGTTGTTTAACGAGATTTAGGGGAGTGATCTTGCCATTGTGGTCACACCTTTCAAGTTGGGTCTAGACCATATGAGTTGCCTTTTTGAGGATTTTATGCTCTAAAACTCTTCAGACATGAAAGTTTTAATGAGCCAGATTGACAAACATTACTGATTAGAGAAAGTCAAACAGGAAAAGAGGGCTAAAAAAATATGAACGAAGGGAATGTTAGTTTTGGCAGTGGTAGGAGAGGAGTCAAAGTGGTCTGGACTAGGGAGAACAGGGTGCCTAGGTCTCATGAGTATGTGGCCATTACTACAGTGTTCACATTGCCAATCTACATTCTGTTGCACAAAATTGAGAGGGAGCCATACTTCAGATGGTCATTGAAAGCACTGGGGGAGGGTCATAATTCCAAGAATCCTAGGATGAGGTGCATTTACTGAGCGGCGTCGGAAGAGGCACGGACCATAACACATGATACATGGCATGATGGATGACGAAGCCGAACAAAGCATCTGAGTAGAGTTGTATAGGGCAGAGGCAACAAAGGAGACGATGAGCATTAAAACTCTAGCAAAGAAGCCAAAGCTTGAGTCGGCCACATTTGGGGTAATTTATTTCTCAGATAGGGAATTAGAGAGCTCGGCCGAGGTGAAACAGGTATTGATCAATCAAGGGAGCTCGGCCGAGGTGTTTGTATTATTTTTTGTTTTAAAAGCTAAAGTTATCGAAAAATGATTTTTTGTCAGCTGAAGTCCTACTTGTTGGTTGCAATGAGGCTTCGGTATGGCCCAATAGAAAGGTGATATTGTCAGTTCAAGCTGGATCGTTATAGTAAACTGCGAGTCATCGTTTTCGACATACCGAACCCATACAATGCTATCTTGGGTTGCATTTGGCTACACAAAATGAGGGCAGTCACTTTGACCTATCACCAATTGGTCAAATATCCAAAAACGTTCAGCACAAAGGAAACTTTCGAGGATCATATCTCCGCAAAGAAATGCCATGTTGCAACATTAAAGAGAAAGTGAATCCCAAACATGTTCACTGGGTGGAAGTTCCAGATGCTCCAATCCTAGAGAATATCGGTACGGAAGCTGTCGAAAAGGCGGTGGAAGACCTGGTTAATGTGCCAATCAACCAATCATCCACGAACCATTTCTTTCTTCTTGGCTCCTCCATGACCGAATGGGAGAGGATGGAGATGGTAGCATTTTTGAAAAAGAATATTGAAGTGTTTGCATGGACGCTGTGTGAGATGCTAGACGTGAACCGAACACTAGGTGTCCTGTAGTCCATAAGGCAAAACGATCATCTCTTGTGCACACCGAGACGGTAATCAAAGAAGTGGAAAAAATGTTGGAAGAAAAAGCCATTAAAGAAATGCAGTACCCAACATGGCTAGCCAATACCGCTATGGTCAAGAAAATGAATGTCAAGTGGAAAGTTTGTATTGATTACACAAACCTCAATGATGCTTGGCCCAAAGATTGCTTCCCTCTTCCTCACATCGACCAGCTGGTCAACGTTACAACTAGCCGTGTGTGGGTGAGTTTCATGGACGCCTATAAGGGTTACCACCAATTCACTATGCACGAGCCGAGTAGGTCCAAGCCCATTCAAGAAGGTAAAATCTTTGCTCTGAATAGAGAAGTAGGAGAAGTTGAAGAGGATGTGTATGAACCTTCAGTCATACAATGGAACCAAGTACTATTAAACTCTTGCATTAAAGCTTTGTTAGACATGGGTGTTTCACACTCATTTATATCTGCTAAATGCTTTAGTACTTTGGAACTTGTGCCTGAACCATTAGAGACCCCTATTAGTGTTACGTCACCCTCAGGAGGTCTAGCCTCGACTAGACTAGTATGCAAAGACTGCGATATAGAGGTCTTAGGACTACACCTAACGTGAGACTTACGAGTCATAGAGATGACTGAATTTGATATCATCTTGGGCATGGATTGGCTATCCGCGCATTGAGCCACAATCGACTGCCATTAGAAGACCGTGACAGTCTACTTCCTTAATGGAACTTACTTCAAATTTAAGGGGGATAGATTGGATTCGTCATCATTATTGAGGACACAATCGCGATGGAATGACAATCTCACCGGGTGGATAACTAGTCTCACTTTGAACGAAGAAGATCAGACAGCCTTGGAATTACCACGTGTGGTTTGCGAGTATGAAGATGTTTTTCCAGAGAGTTACCGAAATTACCGCCATAGAGAGAAGTAGACTTCATGATCGAGCTACTACCTAGAACATCGCCAATTTCAATGGCATTATTCATAATGGCGCAAGCTGAGCTCAAAGAATTTAAGGTACAACTACAAGAGCTTATGGAGAAGAGTTTTGGCAGACCAAGTACGTTATCTTGGGGAGCGCCAGCACTATTTGTGAAGAAGAAGGAAGGGACGCTTAGATTCTGCATTAACTACAGACAACTCAATAAGGTCACGATCAAGAACAAGTATTCACTCCCTAGAATTGATGATCTGTTTGATCAACTTCGAGGATCAACTTAGTTTTCCAAAATTGATCTAGGATTCGGATATCGGCAATAGAAGAGTTACATGAATAGCATTTGAGGATTGTACTGGAGACTCTACAAGCTAACCAACTTTACGCCAAAGCCAGTAAGTGCAAATATTGGATGAAAGAAGTAAAATTCCTAGGCCATGTAGTGTCAAAGAGGGGGATTTTCGTCGACAACAGTAAGATTGAAGCTATCCGAGACTAGAAGAGACTGACACCGGTGTTCGAGATTTGTGGTTTCCGGGGATTAGCTAGTTATTACAGAAGATTCATTTTCAATTTCTCAAGCTTGTCCAGACTTATGACTCGGTTGACTCAGAAAAGAGTTAAGTTTCAATAGAGCGATGCATGTGAGAAGTCTTTTCAAGAGTTGAAACACATGCTAACCAATGCCCCAATGCTAGTCATTCCCGAGCGTGGAGTGGAATATACGGTTTACTGTGACACGTTGGATGAAGGTCTAGGATATGTACTCATGCAAGGAGGAAACGTCATAGCCTGTGGATCACGCCTACTGAAGCCACATAAACAAAATTATTCAACGCATGACTTAGAGCTTGTCATTGTAATTCATGCGCTCAAGATATAGCGTCACTACTTGTATGGTGAGAAGTTTGAAATCTTCACAGATCATAAGAGTCTCAAGTATATCTTTACTTAGAAGGATCTAAACATGAGACAACGTCGTTGGATGGATTATATTGAGGACTATGACTTTACTTTATCCTATCATCCAGGGAAGGGTAACGTGGTAGCAGATGCACTTAGCCGTAAGTCTCGAGGACACATTGCAAGCCTAACAATCAAAGAATGGAAGATGACGAGCCAGATACAGGAATACAACTTGCAATTCAATAAAGATGGTGAAAGAATATTTCTTTGTGCACTGACTAGGACGCCAACACTTCACAAGGAGATACTGAAGGTATAAACCTTGGATGCGGAATGTAGTATGATTAGAAGTTGGCTAGCAAAAGAAGAAGCGTTGGCTGGATGGACTATTGGAACGAATCAATGATTACGATATTTGGGAAAAATCTTTGTGCCAGATTCCAAAACCCTTAGGGAATCTATATTGAAGGAATTCTGTAAGTCTAACTTTGTAGCCCACCTTGGAGGCAAAAAAATGGCCGAGTATGTAACTACTTGTCTTATGTGTCAGCAAGCCGATGATGAACACTAGAAGCCAGGAGGTACTCTACAGTCGTTACCTGTACTAGGATGGAAGTGGGAACACGTTGCTATGGACACCAAGGTCGATACGTGATGGAGACCCACTTTTTCAAAATCACTCTCAAATCTTCAAATTAAGCTCCTAGTCTTAGGAAAAGTAAGTTTCTTACTCTTATTAGAAAATTCTTACCAGGAGATGGGCGCTGTTGAGTAGCCATTGCTGACTTAGTTTGGTTTCTTTAGAGTAGCTCTCATTTTGTCTTTGTAGAGTTCTTTTGTTGTTTTTTTTAGAAACTCTATTTCGTATTTTAATTTTGTATTAGCTAAACACTTGTTCTATTACCGATACTCATATATTAATATTAGTGATATCATCTTTTATTTATTTTTATTATTTTCTTTCTTTTTATTTTAGCGTTTTCAAAATTCGAGACGTTACAAGATGAGTGGGTATTTGACAGAGAAGTTTAGTAACGAAATAAGGGAGACTTAGATTACCTTGATTACAAAAAGAAAGAGATGGTCAAAAATATTGAGAGTTGTTCAAATTTTAATATATATTTACGTTTAAAAGAAATAAGAATGAAAGAGACATCAAAATCACAATAACATGTACAAAACATATAGAGGACCTTTTATTAGGTGCCTACCTTTATTTAGAATGCTTTGGCAACACACCAATAAAACGACAGCGATATAAAAACCACCCTATTAAAAACACCCCCATACCAAACACTCACTAATTGAAATACCACCTACTTGCCTCTCTTTACTTACAAAACAATACTAATAATAAATAATAAAACCCCCACCGCTCCTCTCGCCTCATTACAGCTGTACTGTCTTTTTCCTGATAATATTCTTGTGCTGTTATTTAGTACTTAATAACTCTTTTTATATCGTTTTTTGTCAAAAGGAATAAAAAATATATAAAATATATACTTAAATAATAAAAAGTCCCGACAACACTAAAAATAATTTTAAACCTTTTTTTTGTTAATTAAAAATTATATTTAATATTTTTTTTAAACTTTTAACCATCGTTATGAATTTAGTACCGTACCGAACACAAAACGAAACACTCTATTATGTATTGTACCGCTTTAAATACAGCAATACTAATTCTATACGAACGTTTCGAGCATTTTTCAAATCTCGACTGGTACGAGTTTTCTTAAATTCTTTTTTCTGTTAACTTCAATTTGATTTTGTTAAAATTACTAGAATTATGTAATTTATTTGATAAAAAAATTATTTTCAATACTAATAATTAAATTTCAAGCATTTAAAATTTTTTTTTTTACAATTACTCATTTTGGCTTGTTCTGGTATGTATTTTACCTCTTAAACTTCATTAAATCTTATAATTTATTTTTAATTAATTTAAAAGCTCTAACGCTCTTTTTTTACATCTAGGTAACTTTGTGATGTTGTTTAAAAAATATACATTATGTCCCAAAAATAAATCCAAAACCAGTATGCCAAATATACCGTATTAACATACTAATAACAAAAAAAGTGGTCACATTCAAGCAATAAAAACAATACACTTACCGGCACAAGACTGATAACTTTGCTTTTGACTATAATTTTTAGTTTCAATTTTTATAGCAAGACGAATAAAAAAATTTTAATTTTTAACAAAAATCTGGAAGATTTTTAAAAAAAAAACTAGAAAAACAGTGATAATAAAGTGAAATAATTTAATCCAAACACACCAACAAAACACATAAGCAAAGAACAGATGCTAAATTTTGGCATCACAAGTCTTTGGCGCACAAAAAGGAAAGGAAGAAGAGGAAGAAGAAAGCAGGGCAAGTGTTGATAAGTATAAGAGGGGTAAGTAGGTATATTCTTCAAAGATCATCCAATCAATTTATGCACCAAATGTCGATGGGAACAGGTAAATACATGAAAAAATGATACGTAATTACAGCACTTATTAACAAAATAACAAACAAAAGCCTTCTCTTTTCTTTGGGTTTATAACAAAAAAACACTTCCAATCTACCTCCCCCTTTATATAGTTGGCCCACTGGAATAATAGACAATCATCCTCCTCCTTCAACTGAGCAGCAAAAACAAATAGCACATGAATTAGTTAAGGAGGGCATGCTTTAAACTTAATGAAATATTAATCAGAAACTGTTGTGATTTATGCATACCTTTCTTTTGTAAATGTGTCAACACTTTTCATTCTTCTTTCTTTACGGTTTTTCCAAAAAGAAAACAAAAAGAAAAAAAGAAGTCATTCATTGACATGTAGCGAAATGCGAGTCTTGCCCAAAAGCCCCCAGCATTCTGCAAGCCACTTCCAACAACTTCCCTGTCATACACAATGCAATATATATAATCAGTTCACTACGACCAAAAAAAAAAAAAAGATAAAAATGTGTACAAAAATAAATCATGAATCTTTATGAGAATACCCAAAAAAGAATTGCGAGTCAAAAGTAAGACAAATGGCTAATTAGGAAAGGAAGAAAATTTGTGTGATTGCCAGATCATGGCAGTGTTTTGAGCACTAGTGGGATAAAAATATGTGGAAACAGAGTCTTGATCCAGGCTGTGATAAGCTGTACCTGCCAATATCCAGACCTTATTAAATTCTCACTTATGAAAACGAAACTATGGACCCACTGATTCACATGTTACAACCTAGCAGTCACACAACTCCCTCCCACAAGCCAAGTCCACATGTTGGGTACTTCATTTGACGTCATGGGAGCTCAAATTCACCCCCCACCGACAAAAACCAATTACCATTTTTCCCATCTTCTAGAAATTACTAGTCTAAATTTAACAAGGCACTGTTTAGTGACAAGGATAGCTGTTGCCTATTGGTGTTTATTTAAAACAGCAGAACAAGTCACCATTACTCCTTCCATTAAGCCAATAGAACCCAATAGCACCACCAATGCACTACGAAATTGTCGTACATCTTGATAGAACATTTGAAATGTCATCCATCAAGATTTGACCCATTCGTTTTATAAAATTATGGAACAACTTTATTTATCTACAAAATAGCCAAAATAAGACAACTTGTGTTTTCAAAGAAATGGACGATTAATACTATTCAGATAAATAATTTGTAATACAAATTTATCTCATTCACTCTTTAGTGCAATTGGTGCACCACGAGGACCCTAAATCCCCATAAAAAAGGTAATCATCACAAATCCATATTGTGAATAGTGTTTAAAAGTAAAATTATGACAGCTACAAATTGTGAAAGCATGACTTGACTGAAGTATAACGTGATGACTATTCTCTGTGAATCATCGTTTCAGTGAACCAAGCGTCAGAATGAACCATTATGTTTGATTCCAGCTTCATTCAGCTGAACCAAACACAAACCGACACAAAAACACGCCCAGCAGAAGAAGAAAAAAACGCGGGAGACAATGATTCCATCTGACCCACCACCACGACTTTTAACAACACCAATACCACATTCCGGCGCCACCGCCGGAATATGCTTTCAGTGTACCATTATGGTTCAAATCTTATCAAGAAGAAAACTAATTCGACAATTGCCACAAAAATTAACCAAACGGAACTCATTAATTATCTGCCATCAATTTAAACCAATCACTAATTTGTAGATATATGTAGGTAAGAATGTGTATGTGTGTAAGTTAGTAATGCTATTGAGGAACTGTACCTCTCCGCTGAGTCGTGACGGCCTTAACCAACGGCGTGGCTTTGGTCACCGTTTTGGATTCCGACACCGGGAAAAGAACGCTATCAATCCCCTGCACCGAAATCCTCCCATCCGTATAAATATCCGGATCAAACAAATAAGCCGACCCATCGCCTTCTCCAAACTTCACTGACCCATCCGCCTCCTCCGCCACCACCTTCTCCGGCAGCCGCAGCGTGTCATACTTTACCTTCCCAAACCGCCGCACCGAATTATACATACTCTCCTCCGTCTGATACTCCGGTATCAAATGATAATACACAATCTGCTCCGGCGCTCCCGGCTCGCTCAGCTGGTCCGTCGTCAGCTTTGCCATGGCTTCATCGTTCGGTGCCAAAACCGTCAAAACGTACCCTTCTGATACTAATTTTCCCATCTCCGTTGCCAGCGACGTTAGATTTACCAAAATGTCGGCCAATTCATTGTACCCGCCGTAATTTAGGAGGGTTTGGATGAAGTCCTTGACCTGACTCTCGCCATCGAAGTGGCCATGGGGTCCTCCGGGGCCTGGAGCCGGCGCCGGGGCAAGAGAGGGTCCGGGCGCCAACGCATCGTAAATGGGTAGAACCGGCGGAGATCCTGCGGGAACTGGCGCAGGTTTTTTAAGGCGGTGGGTACGGGGATCTACCTCCGGCGAAGCTTCAGGCAAAACAGCGGAGATCGACCGTAGATTCCTTCTCCGGTTGAATTCCTCCTGTACAGATCTCGGAATTAGAAGCCCTTCGATACCGTGAATGACGCCGTCGGGACGAACGACGTCGTCGGGACGAATGACCTTGGCTAGATCCATTAAATTGACGTGGTCGTTGGAGAGGGTTTTGTGCCGAGTCGACTCGGCGGCTGAGCTGGGTAAGTCTTTCGACCCAATCCGAGTTGGGATGATGTGGAAGAGCAGTAGAGTCTGGAGGGACTTGATGTTACCAGGTTCGAGGAGGAATCTCTTGAACTCGGGGTCAAGGTCGCGCTCGAGCGCTTCATTTCTAGGGGCGAAGATGGTGATATTGTGATGGTTGACAGCGGCTTCGAGCCTCTGCAAGAGGAGGGCCTTCTCAACAAACTCGGCGAGTTCGGTGTAATGCGAGTCGAGGAGGGCTACCAGGACCGAGTTGGAGTTGATAGCGGTGGAGTTCGACGACGGCGATGAAGATGATGAGTGCTTCGCCTTCGGATGGTGGTTCGATGACAATGCGGAAGCGGAAGTGCCGAGGAGTGTGAAAAGTAGGAGGACGAGGAGGAGGAGATTGGGGAGGCCATAGATCTGTGAATCCATGGCTCTCTCTTTCTCTCTTAATCTCTATCTGGAAGAAGTCTCAGTTGAGACAGATTCGTGGAGAATTGGGCACTCGCTTTTCTCTATCTAGATTTCACTCTCCCGCGCGCTCACTTTCTCTGTTCTCTCCAACCTGTGTCGTGTGTGTGTAAAGGTATTTCCCTCTGTTTCCCTCTGTGCTTGAGTAATAATGGGTGTTGTAGGATTGAAGAAATAGGAGAGAGAGAGAGAGAGAGAGAGAGAGAGAGTGAAGGGGGTCGCTTTTGACAAAAAACCGGTGGGGACACGTGGAGGGTGAAGATGCAAAGCGGAACTAAATCGTCTGGACTTTAGGGTGAAGAAGTTCCGAGTTCGGACAGGCTGGATTTGGGGACCACGGTACGGCTAGCACGACTTAAACTAACTCGGCTCGACTCGACTCGGCTTAGCTGCCTTTGATTAATAAGCACTGGCTTTTGTGTCGGTGCGAGTAGCATTTTCAAAAAGTAACATATCCAGAATTTTATGCCCGCAGCTTTTTACCAACGCATCATTATACAGTGTATTTTAGTAAGGAAAGTGATTTCACAACCTATTATAATTTCATGCACTTTTTTTTATTATTATATAAAATTACTAAAATATTTTTTATTAAATAATTTTTATTTTTTCTTGTGTTTAAATAATTATACTATCTTCACAATTAACTACTAAATAATTTTTATTTTTTATCTTTATTTAATTTTTTTTTTCAATTTTGTATTTTTATGTTATTTTTTATGCTTTATTAGTTTCTCTCAATGAAAGAAATCTAAAAAATATAAAATTATATTTAAAAATTAAAATAATTTCACGAAAAACAAAAATAAGTCAAAAAATGCTGTTTTTGGCTTTTTTTTTTCTGAACTTTCTTTTTGACTTTTGGACATCATTTATATTTTTCTGAAATCTCTTGTCGAATTAATAACCACAAAAAAATTGATACAGAAAAAAATTTAAGAAATCTAAATAAGGAGAAAAAATAATCTAATAATAATCTAATAATTACTACAGGCTAAATAGATCCTGAATAAAGAAAAGACTCCACCAAAAATTAAATTTTGTGAGATTGTATGAATAACAAATGGTTACATGTAGTTTTTGTTGGATCATTTCCTTTATTTAGGATATGTTTAGCCTGTAGTAATTATTGAATTATTATTTGATTATTTTTTTGTCTTTATTTAAATTTTTTTAATTTTTAATTTTGTATCAAATTTTTTATGATTATTAGTTCTTCTCGATTTCAAAAAAAATATAAAATGATGTTCAAAAATTAAAAATAAAATTCAAAAAATACAAAAACACAAAAACACAAAAAACAAGTCCAAAACAGCGCTTAAAAAAATTATTTTTATGGGTTTTTTAGTTTTTGAACATAATTTTATACTTTTTAGATTTTTTCGTCAAGACAAACTAATAAATCATAAAAAAATAATGTAAAAATAATAAATACAAAAAAGAAATTAAATAAAGATAAAAAAGAAATTATAAAGATAGTATAATAATTTAAACAAAAGAGGAACAAAGATTATATAATAGAAATGTAATATAAAAACTTTATATAATAAGAACAAAAAAAAAAGAGTACATGTGGCTAAAATGGGGGTATGAAAATTAATTCTCTTTAATAATTGATATACTGGTAATAATAATACTCAAATAAATATACAGTGTATTTATCTATACATATGGGGCAATTAAATTTGATTCTGTTCATTTTTGGGCGAATATTACCCTCATTCTCATTCAAAGAAAGTGAGTCAATCTCACTCTTACCAAAAAGTATATTGCACAGGTGAAACTCGCACCCTCTCAACCAATAAAAATGAAGGTAACGTTCACCCTCTTTAAATGGACTTAATTGACTTAGAGTGAACAGAATTACACTCCAAGTCAGTTCTTTTTTATGCACCGCTTCCCCCTCAAAGGAAAGTGAGCCGTGATCCTCTGGGAATTAGGCGCTCTTGTGTTTTGCGAGAAGGAAAAAAGATTCATCTCTTGTTTCATCTGACACAAAATGATAAAGAAAGAGCATCATTTATCGATGAACAGGGGATTGACGGAGCTCTAGCATCCCTTGCTCTATGAGATCGGAATTAACTAGGATTGAAATTAGTTAGGTTCAATCGATTTGTGAGCATAGAAGTCCGAACATGATGGGTTTGAGATGGAAATTTTATAAATCAATTGGGATCGATTTTATGTAAGGATAAAAATTGGTTAGAGTAAATCAGTTCGGTCAATTTTATCAAAATATTTGAATTTATTGAAATAGACTTAATTTTGGATCAAACAGAAGAAATTGCCTTAGTGTTGGCGCACTTGAATCATAGCAGAAACCCACTTCAAAGAGGCAAACCCACTTAATTTGAACCCTTCTTCCTATTTTTTCAGGGTATTTCGTAAGTTTTGGACCTTATATCAAGGTTTTTGGTGTTTTGTTTGACCGTTAAATTAGAGTGAGATTGAATGGTTAAGATTTATTTTCATAAATTTAGTTTGATTTGGTTTAGTTTGGTTCGGTTCAATTTGATTAGTGCAAACAAAAAATAGAAACACTCAAAACTAAACCGAAAAATCAAAAAAAAAAATTGTTTGATTGAACCAAAACTGATCAACTTCTATTTTAGACCAACTGAACCATGATTGTTGTATTGATTTTTT
>JABCMJ010062123.1:0-11784 GCA_014822125.1 Arbutus unedo
AAAAAATTAGTCAGGGACTCAGGTACATTAAAATCTCTATTGACTTGAAATGTTTCTCCTTATTTTTTCTCAAAAACTAGCCCTCCCCAAAACTTTTAACATTCAGGATTTGTTCGAATATCACGTCGTTCTAGATATGATTATACTCATAGTGAACTCGAGGACGAGTTCTTTCAAAGAAGATGAGACTGATGTAGGACAAATTGTCACTGATTATTCAAAAAGATTTGACGAAATAAAATCAAAGAAGAATCATTGATTAGGATCTTGATTTATGAAAACTTTGATTAGGATTTTTGCTTATATATAAACTTTTATTTTTAGAAATTTTCTTTTCTTTAATGTCCTTTGTTTTGACATGTTTTTATTAACTTTTTAGCTACAGATTTGATTCTATGTCAATTCTGTTAAATAAGTTAGCATTTTATTTTCATCTTTTATAGTTTCTTAATTAGTAAGAAGTTGACTAGTTTATTTCAATGATATCTTCATTCATAGTTGTAGTAAACAAGATCACATGCAAGATCTGTGGGAAGTTTTTAATGTGTTACACGAGAATACATAGTTTGAGGAAGTGTAGCTTCTTTACGAACAAATTAATTTTCTTAGATTATATGGTGAGTGCCCAATGAATGAAAGTCGATGAATCCAAAGTTCATGTAATTCGTGAGTGGTCAACTCTTAAGTCTATTACCTATAAGCAATTAGGCACACCTCCAATTTCGGCGATTTTAGACTTCAACAAGCAAAGGCATGTTAAGGTTTTTGAAGTGGAGAAATGATGATGGTGCACTAGCAAAATGAGAGATTTCCGATAGATAATTACAACAAGCTCAAACAGAAGAAAATTGGCCCTATTCGTGTGTTGTAGATGATCAACGATAATGCTTATGTAGTAGATCTTCCAAAAAATCTAGTTATTTCCAAGACTTTCAACATTCAAGATTTGTTCGAGTATCATGTCGTTCCAAATATTGCCATACCCATAGTATACTTGAGGATGAGTGCTTTCAAAGAAGAGAAAACTGATGTATGACGATTTGGCATGGATTTTTTTGAAAAGATTTAACAAAGAAAAAAAAACCTTAATTAGGATTGAGGCAAAAGTTTTGATTTTTTCTATTCATTCAAAAAGAGCCAGTATTATCACTTTTTATTTTGTTTGTCATGCAGATATCAGTAGGAACATACTTGAGCGAGATTGATTAAAAGATTACATTTGATCCTATAACTGATTAATTTGCTCAATGTGTGCAAAGTAAGTTGGTGTTTATGTCAAGTACTATTCACTTAGTGAGAGTGGGATTTTGCTCAAAAATATATATCAAAGAAAGAAAATTAAGTCCATGAATCCAAAAGCTATACAACAACACTATAAACTACCCATGAGATTTCAATCTATGTTAAAAAAATTATGATACAAAAGCTATGCGTCCATAAGAATAAAAATTGTATTTCTAAGCGTGCGCCATGGTTAGAGTCTTATATATATTTTTTATACAAGCAATCCCAACAAAAAAGAAAGGCGTAAATATATGCATCATGTGGCCTAATAGCCAACATGTGAAAAACCATCAAGCCACTCGTGGACACGTATTTTTTCACCATGTATACGCACTGCACGTTTTCTTTATAGAGTTCATAATTTCTCTAGTGGCCCTCTCAAAAATCAAATTCTAGCTTCATCCCTGATTGAATGGCAAGATAGGTGGTCCTGGATTACAAGGAGGCTAACTTTGGATTTCCTCGTCACGTGGTGGTTAGAGAGTCCTTTTCATCATCAAGAAAACAAAATTAAGAAAATTTATAAGTAATACATGGGATTAAACCAGCTGAATCTCCTAATTCCAAAAGCTGTTGAAAGCATCAAAAGGCTCTTACAGAAAGTGCATTGGGAATTTGAACAAGCGGAATCAAGCAAATCTTCGACAATAACTGGTGAAGAATATCACATTAGGCCTAGGCTCTCCCAGTTTCGAAAATACATTTTTGACTTAACATATATATATATGCACGCTTAGAAATACAATCTTTATTCTTGCGGACGCATAGCTTTAGTATCATAGTTTTTTTAACATAGATTGAAATCTCATGGGTAGTTATAGTGTTGTTGCATAGCTTTTGGATTCATGGACTTAATTTTCTTTCTTTGATATATATTTTTGAGCAAAATCCCACTCTCACTAAGTGAATAGTACTTGACATAAATACCAACTTACTTTGCACACATTGAGCAAATTAATCAGTTCTAGGATCAAATGTAATCTTTTAATCAATCTCGCTCAAGTATGTTCCTACTGATATATACATATTGGCGACTTACAATGGCTATTATTGGTTTGCAAAGCTGGGGAGGGAGTTTTGGAAATGCAGCAGATTGGCAAAGAATATGCAGCAGATTGGTAGAGAGTGTGAAATTAAAGATTGACTTTGAAAAAGGTTATGATTGTGTCATTGGGGATTTTTGATTCGCGTGTTAATGTAGATTGGTCGTGATTTAAAATGGCGACGATAGATAATGAAATGCATCATCAGTATCTTTGTCGATTCTAATAAATGGAATACGTACAACCTTTTATTTGAAATCGAAAAGGTATAAACCTCCTGTAAAAGCTACTGAGTGGTGTGCTCCTATTCTAATTGTTGTGCGCTACATCAAGGTCTGTGTACACATGATGTACTTGGCGTACGCCAACCCTACATAAAAATAGTGTTCAATTTGTTCTTTAGCGTTCTGTTTTATATAGTGCTCCTGAAATACTTGTAACGATGATGTTGCATTTATTGTTTTCGTTTAGATATATCCGATATATAAATTTTGTAAGCATCTTTAGTTGTTTATGGCTTTATTCTTCCTTCGATGACCCCCTTTCTTAGTTGTGGCATTGATACCACATAATTTCAAAATCTCATAAAGAGTGAGTAAAGACTAACCGAGGGTTAGGCGAGATGGGTGCTTAACAGCTTCTCATATCATAAATTAGCTCTCGAGTTGAGTAATCTCTAATTATGACAGACTAGTAGCCTTAGTTTTCTCTGTTTTGCATATACCTTCTTCTTTCCTCAAGACAACATCAACCAGGTGATGACTCTTAAAGAGAAAAGCATGCATATGCTTTCAAGGGCTAGTCAAATTGGTGGGTTCCGAGGAGCTCCCAATGGCGACTCCTGTTGGGATCGCCACAAGCTAGATTCAAAAGCATTTATGGGATTTTATTGTTATTTGATATTAATGTTTACATTGCACGTGCATTGATGTATAGATATCTTCGCTGGAGCTATTCGAATGATGCTTACGAGTTTACTACTTGGGAGTTTACCTAGGTATTTCTACACTCTTGCCCAAAGGTACTCTTGAGAGTACCCTAGAAACTTTCAAACTACGATAGGAATCCGTTAGGACTACTCGTCATTACCTAAGTCATATCTTGTCTTGTGTGAAATGTGTTACTATGTTTGCTTTCTGCATGCATTTAGCTGGGTTCAGGGTGCAAGGGTTAACTTAGTATGATTCGTTTTGTCCTCCTAACTTGCTTATTTTCTTTTTGATTGCACGCCTCATTTTTCTTTACGTTGAGGGGATTGAGCAGATTGATATAGCTGAGAGATTTGCTCAAGAGCCCCGTGTGTACAAGTGAGAAATGTTAGTAAATGAGCAGGTCCAAAGTGAACGCATCACATTCATGTCGGGTCATCTACATGGGTCTCAAATTGGGTTGGTTAGAAGGATGATAGATAGTTCTTATCTCTATCTAAATGGAGAGTCATGACTCAATTGAGACTCTTGAATACGTGAGACCTTGTATATCCTATTAGTCCTACAGATAATAAGACACAGATAGAACAACTAGTGTCCTTTAAAACAAAAGAGTCTCCTTTCTACAACTCTCCTGCTCTCTATCATCTTTTCTCTCTAATATTTTCATCGAAGAGCCTTAGGATTTGAGTTGTGCATAACCGTAGTAGGCTCTGGTAGTCTTCTCTACACGGCAAGAAAAGAAGAATGACATTTTTGATTCGTGCTTGTAGAGGGAGTCTCGGTTCATCAATCTCGAAAAGATCAAAACATTCCACAGCATTTTATCTTTTGAGTTTTATCCTTTCCAAAACTAGTTAGTCTATTGTCACCAGTCCATTAGAGTAAAGAATATTGATAATTCACTGCACTTTATGTATATTTCTGTCTTCGGCTTTAATGTTTTGGTAAAGGTTACCTGAATTCTATTTTCTGGACTGATATTTGTTAGTCACGGACAGACTAAACTCAGAACACTGCCCAAAAAAGGGAAAAAAATAAATATTACAACAGCTTTTAAAAATCAGTTTGTTGTAAAACCTTTCAACCACTGAGCTTACTATTTATTAAATCAGAAGTATTTCGAACGAAACTGACCAAATCAAGAAATAAAGCACATCTAGTACCGATTTTTAACATAGAGTTCTGTTGGCATAAATATTTACAACATCATGTACATATAAACTAGCTGTCAGAGCAACAATTTTGTTTTAGGACAAAAAAATTGAGGACTGATAATGTAAGAACGTCCATTTTCAATTGATTCCATCATGCTCAACTTCCTTGAGATGCTGAAAAGTTGCATGAAGGGTCGGAAGTTTTACTCTTAGTGGTTCACCGGTTTCATAAGATGTTTTGGGACAGAAAACAATGTACCTTATTCCACTAGAGCCACTTTCTAAAGAATATAGATGCTGTCCAGCAGCATAACCACCAAGAAGTTGGTATGATCTTTCTGATTGATCCAGTGCAAGACAAAAATCATCTGTACCTGCAAACAAACCAATGAATTATCTTAATCAACCAACCGTTGCGATGTAAAGCAGCAATGGCCATGTAGCTCAGGTGGCGGCATCCAGTAAAGGAAGCAGAGTATAAGACAATGTTTTAATTTCTTTGTTAGCATTTGACAACATTTGGTGATTGATGATCTAGAAAACCAAAAATTATACATGATACGTGAACAGAAAGAGAGGAGGAACAGAAGATACAATGCACATTGGCCACACACGAAGCCAAAAGACCCCATCTTCTAGGTTTTCTCTCCGTCTTTTGGTACAGTAAAAGCAACATTTGCAAAATAAAATGCCTTCAGAAATGTTAGACAGAAAGATTATCCTTTTCATTCTCGGTTTACACCTTCACATTTCTACACTGTCATGTTTTCTTCAAAAGTTCCATGTGTGCTAAGAGAATGGGAGAAAAACTAAAATCAGCAAAAATGGAAAGAATACACAAAAGAAAAGGAAGATATCAAGAGTAAGCAGTGTAACTTGAATAAGGTGCGCCGCTCCCTACATCCACCACACAAGACATATCCAGTTTCTGGCACATGCTTACAACGAATCGCCCCTAATCCAACAAACATAACACATGGAAAGCTTCTTGTTATACCATCTTATGATAGGTTCAAAAAGCTCTCCTTTAAATTCATACAAACAGCCTGGATAAGTCGCATTGATCATAGGAGTCATTCTGTTAGAGCACTTACAAGTCATAAAACTAGTTAAAAAGGCAAAAGAGAAATTTTTTGAAAAGCCCACGGTTCGTCATGACTCATAAGAAACATTAATGATCAATTTGATTCCTTTTGGTCCTCTATGTAATGGATCTTATTGGTTTAGTTCGTCTGACAGATGAACTGTACTGATACGTGGTCCTTGTTTCAGATATAAGGTCGAATAAGGTAGGCCCGTGATCTGAAGCCACTTATAATTTGTAGAAACGAATTCTAAGACCAAGATACAACTATAGGTACAAAATATTCTGTTAAAGTTTATAACATCTGTTATTTGTTTAAATGATTACCAACATGCACATGCCTCAAAACAAGACCACCCATATAACACAGCAATGTGTACAACCATTTCTACAACATGCAAATGTGGCACTTTATTGCTTAGTGATTGCACAATAACAATCCGCTGAATTGCCAATCATACAATGCCACAATGGCATGCTGTGCAAATTGTTGTACGTTGTTTTGTTAATAGACTTACTTTTTGTTTATACATATTTCATACACATGTTTCCCCTGGAAGATTGCAGACAAGCCATTTCTTTCATATCAATGTGTCCATCTGCAACTGCCTTCTATGTTTCCCTCGTTTGCATGTTTCAAAAAGTTTGTATTGCGTTGCTCCATTCCTATGACCAAGTGAAACAGTTTGACTGGTTACTTAAGCTTCATGACTAGTCTATTTGAATCTCAACGATCAAAAATCTTCATTTTCTTCTTCACAATGCTCATCTTAAGGACTACGACAAGTCAAATGCATTCAACATGACAAAGCCTTTAGTCAATTGGAAAACCCATAACGTAGACTAAATGTCGCAATTCATTTCATTGTACATGTTCCTTCGCGCTCCCAACCTTGGGAGCTTCTATGTTCTCCCACTCCCACTCCTCCCTACGCTAGAGTGGGCAACGGAATTGCACCAATCCGGACCGTCTGCACCCCTATGGGCAATGGTATAGTTTTAACCTACTGTGCGGTTACGCGTTGTGAATATTAACTAATGGCAGAATCAATGCTTTGTTACAGGGATTGTAGGTACCTACTTGAGGAAGCTTATAAGTCTTGATTATGTCAAATGTCATAGGAGAATCTTTGTAGCAGATATTAAGAGTAATTTGTGAAAGAGAGCAAAAATTTACATTTTAGAGTCCACCATTTGTTTGAGATTAGTCGTACACGGTAATACAATACAAGATTGTTGGGTGCATTTGGGTTTGAAATGTTCATTATTTTTCGTGTTGTTCACACATGTTTGTGCTCGATCCATGTAGACATTTTGTTCATGCCTTATTGTGTTCGGTTAGCCAGGACTTCTATTCATAGTACTTGTGTTCCATAAATTTATTTTTCGATTCGTGTTGTGCAAGATGAAACCAGATAAATCTAGAAGGTAAACGTGTACGCCCTACATGATAAATACAACATTAGTGGAAAATTTTCTAATGTCTAATCAATACACGCAATCACTTGATCCTAGGTTTCAATTTCCAACCTTGGACAAATTGGATTGGATTTTATAGCTCTATCATATCCACCATATTTCTCATTAAAACGCCAAACATACGCTAATGATATGGTCCCTCACTATTAGTCATTTGGAGTTAACTCCTCCCTTGCGATTATATACTCCTTAGCCAGGCCAATCAAACATGGTCTAGCACGGTTCAACGTATGTGAAGAAAACGCATCAAAAGGGATTCTTCCGTCAGTTGAACAAAAGATTAAGGGTCACATATGTTAGCAAAGTCATAGCAAGAGAAGAGAATTGGGTGATGTCAGCCAGGCAAGAAGAGGTACTAGACTCACTACAGCGATATACATACATATATGCCCGTAAATGTATATATATTGTAAGCTTCATAGGCTTTGCTCTGCCTATGTCAGCAATTTCGGTTCAAAACACGTGATAGGTTTACTTGTTGCTCCATTTATCGAGTTGTATTTATTTCCTATTTTAGAGCGTCTATTTAGGAAGTGGAAGGAATTAAGTTTCAAATGTATTCGTTTTTAATTTAGGAAAGTCGCTCAAGCAACTCAAGTCTCTCCAGCAACGTTAGTGTCGTTCCAACAACAAGGTCGAGCTTATAAATATTCTATTACGGTTTCTGGATCAAGAGGCACTTTGATTTATGTGAAGTCAATAGATGCATATCTGCCTCATAAGTTTGAAAAATGCCTACACTTTCTCTTTGAGTTTTGGTTTACCCCAAGTATGGTAACTTTATTGTTGAAACGTTTAGGAAGGGACCTAAGAATTTTCTTAATGATCCGGAATGGAGGAATAAGATCACCTAAAGTCTCACAACTATTAATGATAGCAATAATTGAGAATAGAATTGAGTAAATGTTTCTTCCTCTTGCATACGTATTATTTCAAATTCAATAGTTAGCCTCTACAACTTAGATTGTTTAACTACTTCAATTCCTTCATGACACGTGACGAGAATATTCCAGGTCTCTTTAGCAATTTTCCTATTTTTAGTCATGTCAATTATCAACAGCACTATATAATATGTCGAGAGCTCTATTGTTAGCTTGTAATGCTGTTTTTTCAGCAATAGTGAAATTGGAGAGACTTTTACGTACTACAACTCCCTCAATGGATACTGCAAGATAAGTGTATCCTATGATGCACGTGTTCCATATTTCTTCGTCAGCGGATCTCAAAATAACTTTCATTTTAGATTTCCAATAATCGAAGTTGTCACTATCTAGAACAGGAGTGCGACTCGTGATTTGACTCATGTTTACGTTAGTACTCATAGTTAACAGGATCCAACTCTAAGAAAACGAGAAGCTATGAGTACACATGAGTATTAACGTAAACATGAGTCACATCAAGAGTCGCACTCCTATTCTAGATAGTGACAACTTCGATTATTGGAAATCTAAAATGAAAGTTATTTTGAGATCCGCTGACAAAGAAATATAGAACACGTGCATCACAGGATACACTTATCCTACTATATCCATTGAGGGAGTTGTAGTATGTAAAAGTCTCTCCAATTTCACTATTGCTGAAAAAGCAGCATTACAAGCTAATAATAGAGCTCTCAACATATTATACAGTGTTGTTGATATGACTAAACATAGAAAAATTGCGAATTGTGAAATTGCTAAAGAGACCTGGATATTCTCGTCACGTGTCATGAAGGAACCGAAGTAGTTAAACAATCTAAGTTGCAGAGGTTGACTACTGAATTTGAAATAATATGTATGCAAGAGGAAGAAACATTTACTCAATTCTATTCCAAACTTATTGCTATCGTTAATAGTTGTGAGACTTTAGGTGATCATATTCCTCCATTCCGGATCATTAAGAAAATTCTTAGGTCTCTTCCAAATTGTTTCAATGCTAAAGTTACCATGCTTGAGGGTAAACATAAACTCAAAGAGAAATCTGCAGAAGATGTTCCAGGCATTATTCAAACTTATGAGGAAGATATGCATATATTGACTTCACAATAAGTAGTATTAAGTAAACTCACAGGCAGCCAGTTCTAACTGAGTCTGATAAATAAATTCCAGGACAGCTGAAATTTCTTGCTCGAATCGAAGTAAGGGTCCACCCTCAAAATTCATCTTTCGTAGCTTACAAAGTCCCTCTCCCAACTGCATCATTGCTCCTATATGGTTCTGCAATTGGGAAAAGGAAAAAAGTTAACAAAAATTTCCAAAACATTTAACACTTGAGGATACCCTGTTCCAATAATAGATAGGGATCTTAGAAGGATCCAAGCACTAGAGCACGATTCGAGTTTGGATGCTTACAAAATATCGTTTAAGATTGAGTCAAACATGATAATAAACCAGACTCGAGCATATTTCTGAAGTTTTGAGCTTGAGTAACCCACTAATCGTCTATTAATTGGGCTTTGAATATTCCACTTCTCTTCAGAATATAATCTCAACTTTATTACAGAAAAACAAGCAGGGTCATGCAGCAGAAAAAACCCATAAAATCAAGCTCGCCTTATGACAGAATAATTATTTTAGAGCCCTTCAATTTCAAACCAATCAGACTCGTTTGCAGCCCTATTACCGGAAAAGAAAAACAGAACCAAACAAATCATGAAACCAACCTGGTTGAAGAGGTGATGAAAGCCCACAGCGCACTGTAGAATACCGTGAATGAGGGTACGGGAGGGATCCTGGGCTTTATTCCAGAGGGATTCGAGGACATCATGGCACTTGTAATAATTCCCGCCGTTAAAGAGCGCAACCGCTTTTACAAAACTGTCGCCGCCGCCGCCGCTGCTGCAAAGGGTAGCCTCATGGTCGTCCTCTTCATTGGCGTACTTTCCTCCGCTGGAGAAAAAGCCACACGATGCGCGGACGGAATCAGAGACCGTGGCCGCGTTGGGAGATGAAAGAAAGAGGTTAGGGCAGTTGCTGACAGATTGGAAGATGCCTGTTGATGGAAACGAAACTATAAACGATGTCAGAGGACGACTGGATAGCGTGGAGAGAAGAGAAGCAAGTTTGAGGTGAGAAGTTGAGAGACTCGCCATTGACCAGTCCCAACTTGGATGTTCAATTTCTCACTCCGACTGCGTACAGTGGTACTGGCACAAGCTGCTGTTGAAAAATTACTTTGCAAAAACTAGCACTGGACAAATTAAAATATATCTAATAATAAATTTGTGTCCGGTTAATATGCATATGTGGTTGATATAAAATTATCAAATAGAAGTGTTTGTTATATCATTGGAATGTTCATTACATCAACTAAACACCATATGAAATGAAAAGTCAAATTAGTGAAAAAGCAAAAATAATAAGATAGAATTTACCTGCATAGACGAATGGTGAAGGAATAGAGCATTGGTTGTTGGTTTGTGGTTATTTAAATACAAGATTATTATTTGATAAATTACAAGTGCAGAAAGAATAGAATGTTGAATTAAAGATAATTAAATAGAACTAGTTCGTCCGTCCGTTTGATAAATTGTTTGAATAAAAGATAATTAAAATGAAAATAAAAACGAGAAAGGAGAAAATAACAAAGAGAATTTTGGAAAATAGAAAATTGGTCAAAAGGGTAAATTTGAGTTGATTTGGCTCGTTAAGGACATGTTAATTTAATTTATGAGTCAAGATCCATGATTTGAGAAGTTTTAAAACCAAAGGTACTTTTATAGATGGATTTGTCCCTGAACGCGAAGAGATAATTTTATCTGATAATATTATTATTTTGAAAACTAACAAATAACGTTATTTGTTAAGATATCAGTTAAAAATAACAGATGATGATGTTAACTGATAAATATTAACATGTAACTTTATTTAATAAAATTATTGTTTCAAAACTAAAAGATAAAGTTATTTTTTTAATAGGCGAATCAGATAACATTATATGTTGGTTTGATATATATATTACTTAAATTAAAAATATAAAATATATAATTTTATTTGATAACATTATTATTTTAAAAATTAACAAATAATGATTTGTTAATGTATTTATTTAAATCGACAGAAATATTAACTAATAAACACTAATAAATATAGTGATCTAATAAAATAGATAAAGTTATTTGTTAAAGTATCCGTTAAAAATGAAAGATAATATTAACTGATAAATACTAACAGATAATTTTATTTAATAAAATTATTATTATTGCATTTAAAAAACTTATAATATTATTGTGTATTTATTAAAAGAAATATTTAAAAAATGAGAAATCTCTAGGTGTTTAGCGAATGAGCGGAATATAAAAAATACAAATAAGAAACATATGGAGACAGGGAGACACGGCTGTGGGGAAAAGTGGAAAAGGAAAAGGAGAGACACGTCGGAGGGTTTCGACAAAAATACCAAAAACATATATAAAGAACGCGAGGTTTTCAAGAGAATACTTTATGAATATTTGAAACGCATGCAAAAATTTAAAATGATGTAAAGTAAATATTTGATGGATCAAAAACTATATAAATAAATAAAGGGGCACGAATTTGAGTCCAAAAAGAATTCGAATACAAAAAAAAAAAGTCCAGGTAGGATTTAAAGACAAGTGGGAGAGTTCAATTGTGGATTGATTGAGATACTTACGAGCAAAAATAAATAAAATCATAAAATATAATATCTATATATATATATTAAGGAAATTACTTTTCACTTCTCCCAAAAATAAAAACCATACCCCCTGAACAAATATCCAATTTTTTTCCTAAAATTTAAAAAATGCCACTCATCTTCTCTCTTTCTTTTCTTTTCCTTTAAATTACAAAAATAACACTCTCCTCTCC
>JABCMJ010062201.1:0-11200 GCA_014822125.1 Arbutus unedo
TTGTTATTAATGAATTATTTAAGTCAGGTCGCTACATAACAAATTTTGTATTTTTGTTATTCTTGTAGTGTAAATCAAAGATGGTGTTGCTGTAGTATGAAGACATTATGTTGGTGATACTAATTTGGTTTCTTTTGGCAAGTCTTTTGACCTTTTGGTGGTGGTGTGGATTAAAACACTTGTGAAAATAAACTTTTTATTGGTTTTGCTTAATTTTGTTAATTGGCTTAATGGTAAGTAGTAATACTTTATGAAACCTTGATTATCTAAATTTTGGCACAGTTATTTTCTTCTTCTTTCTGTCTCTTCATCCATAAAATTCGTAATGTGGTGAGTATAGTCCAACCTCATAATACACTAAAAATTAATCATACTCGTCGAGTCTGAATTTGAATTTCAGGCCTAAAAACCGCTTTTAATTTAGAGATACAATAAATTAATTCACACGCCTTAAATAATTTAAAATTATTGAATCGGACCGGACTAACCTAGATAGATCCACTAGTCACATGGAAGGTCTAGGTCTAGGTTGAATAAGTTCAACCTTAAAAAAGACGTTAGATATTAAAAAACAAAGATAAAATACACTGACCTCCCCTGAGGTTATTAACAAATACATGAATCTTCATGAAGAAAAATATACATAAAAAATACGTGGTAAATATAATTTAAAAAAATAGTTGTTAAAATATAATATGCATATTTGGTTGTACAAATTTGATTAGAAAATAAATAAAGTGTAATATAAGTAAATATCGGTATATAATGTATTATACATACACACACATAAATAGGTTAAGTACATAAAAAAAAAAAGAGATAAAAGGACCGATGAGTGCATTTTGGTCTTTTACCTCTCAAAACTAATGGTGTTTGTAGAAAGTTAATAGCAGGAAAAATCTGTATAAATGTTTGTAAAGTATGAGAGGTTATTATATTTTCAAAACTTCAAGGGAGGTTCCTGCATTTGTCAGAAACCTCAGGGGAGGTTAGTGCAATTTACCCAAAAAACAATGGTAAATTAAGAGAAATTAATATAAATAAAAAATGAAATTGGATGCCAAAATCTTGGTTTTGGTGCTTCATCGTACACCGACTTCATCAAAACCAATCTCCTCTCAGTGTGTCACGGAGATCGATTTCGTACTGATTGGGTAAGTAAAATATTTTTTTTATTCAAATATTTTTATAGGTCCATTTTCGAAATTTTCCCCCATTTTTTTTATTAAAATACTTTTTTCTGTTGCTAATTGAGAGATAAATTTTTGTTTGACTCTTAATTCGTATTGACAAGAAAAAATTAAATATTACAATTAAAATTTTAAAAAATTATAGACAAATATAATACAAAATAGACAGGTATTTTTTAATTTATTTTAATTTTTTTTAGTTTGATTCATTTTGCTTAGAAGAACTAATAATTAATAAAAATGAGATGCAAAACTAACCCAAAAAATAAACAAAGATAAAAATAGTTCAGTAGTCAAGTTAGGTTAAATTCAAACAGAATCTACTACTTTAAATATGATGTATGCGTTTTTTAAAACGACATTTTAATCAATGTTAGTGTCTAATGTAATTAGGGATGACAATTTTATCTGGTTCAATTCAATCCATCCCATTATCTGTCCCATTTGGATTGGAATTTCAGAGATTTTTTTGGAAATAGAGCTGGATTTAGAGGCAAAAGTTGAAACAAATCGAAACGAATTGGAGACGGGTCTTAATACATCTGCCTCATTTCCTGTCCGTTTTAAAATAGTTATTGAATAGATATTATTTTATTTTTTAACCCTTTTACATATAAGTGCTTACAAGAGAACAAAAAAATATTCTTGTAACTTTTATGTGGTGTTGGATAGAATTTAGACTTTATGTTTAAACTTTATTTTTAATTTCAAATTACTATGTGTTATTGTGAAATAATTTAATTATGTTATATTTTCATTCGATGAATTTAGACTTTATATTTTGTGGTGTTAGATAGAATTTAAACTCTATATTTTATTATGTATTAGTTTTACAGTTGTAGATTTATGATTATTTGTATATGAGATGAATTAACTTTTCTATTAAAAAAATAGGACAGAGCAGAAATTCCCGATCACCGTTTGGGATGAGAATGGAGGGTGGAACGCATTGTCCGTTTAAAGAACATAATGGGAATGATCAAATATATCCTCAATCCGTTCACTTGTCATCCCTAAGTGTATTCGCACGAGCACAAAATAGAAAGTGGGATCTGCCCCATATGTGATTGGGTGCGTAATTGTATTCGTGTTTGTGTAGACTTTTTGGATTTTGACGGTATAACCATCTTGTCGGTAAATTTCTATTTCCCTTTTTAGGTACCAAAACAAAAAAATTATTTATTTATTTATTTTCTAAATTTGGTCCCTCATCATTAAATTTTCACAATTTCGGTGTGATTGACAAATTCAATCCATGTTGTTAACGAAAGTGCCTAGTAGAGCCACATGGTCTAGAATGAGACTGCCATGTTCCTATTCTCTATCAGTATATAATAAAAAATAATTGGCCGTCCAAATTGAAATAAATTCAATAGTTTGGGGATCAAAAGTCAAAGAATTAGATTATATTCTAAACTTTACAAATATATTCCATTAGATTTAAGAGATAATTTTGGAGTGAAAGAGACTTGCAGAGGGGAGGTCCACAAATGAATAGAATCATATTATTAGTGCCTATTTGCGCGAGTGACAACGAAAGAATATAGATGGTCGAAATATTTCTCTCTTAAAGAAACGAATAAGGCACGACTAAATTATAGGGTTCACCGCTTACAGTATTACCATAAAACTCAAAACTCGTTGGAATATAATATTGAAGAAAGAATCGTAAAAAGAGAATGGTAGTAGTGGAGGGCACGAGAAGATTCTTTTACGAGAGAAAGGTGGCGAGGAAAAAGAAGAAAAACAGTGATTTGTTTTGTTTTGTTAAAAGCTCAACAAGACAAGATTGAAAAATAGTGACATATATATTAGTTTTTTTTTTTCACTACATCGAGTCATTCATGGTTACAATAAAAAAATGAATATATAAATTCATATTATCAATACCTACTTCTACGCGTGACAACCAAAAATATAGATAGTTGAAATATCTCACTCACAAATTAGAAGAAGCCACGCAAGACCTAATATCAGGTAAAGAATCGTAAAAAGAGAATGTTAATTGCTGAGGACATGAAAATTAAGGTTTTTTAATGAGAGGGAAGAGGAGGATGAGACGGGAAAAAGTGATTTATTTTATTTTGTTAAAAATTCAACGAGGCGAGACCGGAAACTAAGACAAATATTTTAGTTTTTTTCACGACTACGAGTCATTTATGGTGACAATCAAAATTGAATAGATTCATATTATCAATACCTACTTGTGTGCGTGACTATAAAAAAATATAAATAGTCAAAATATATCTCACTCAAAAATTGGAAGAAGACTCGTGAGACCAAATTATAGGGTTCACAACTTACAATATTACCATAATACCCAAAATTGTTAGACTATAATATCAGACAGAGAATCGTAAAAAGAGAATGGTAGTTGCTGAAGGCATGTTAAGTTTCTTTTATGAGAGTGAAGAGGAGGATGAAAAGGGAAATAGTGATTAGTTTTGTTTTGTTAAAAACTCAACGAGACGAGACTGAATTATGGCGACAAGTATATTAATTTTCGCAACTATGAGTCATTCATGTGAGTCAATCTAACACTTGATGACTTCATGGAACTCATGAAAAATTCTATTTTGAGGGTTTGGCCTATAGTTATTATGATTTTTTGTCTTTATTTATTAATTTTAGCATTTTTTATTTTTATATTTAATTTTTATAAACAATTAATTCATCTCGAGATAAATTTAAAAGTAAAAGATTGAGTCAAAAAGTTTAAAACAATTCACTAAAAACGAAATCAAGTAAACTGACAATTTTTCTAATTATTATTTTTTTATTTTTTAAACTCTTGAACATATTTTATTTGAAATTACTTCTTGAGAAAAACAAATAATTCATAAAAAATTGACGCAAAATAAAAACCTATAAAAATATTTCAAATAAAAACAAAAAGGGTGAATTACACTAACCTCCATTGAGATATCTAAAATTATTTTGATCTCTTTTATTTTTTAAATTATTATTCTGTTATCTTCCCTATCGTAAAAATTTGTTAAACGTCGTTAGATACGTTATTAAAACTTTAAGTTTGAGAATTTTGTTGACAAAATAAACTATAACGTAATTCTTATCACGTCTAAAATAGCCTACATTAAATTTTTGTGATTTTTCTAAAGTCAAAATTTGGACAGATTTTAAAACTCTGCTTAAATTCCGACTTTAGAAAAATATAAAAAAATCATCATAGGTTATTTCGAAAGCAATAAAAATTATATTATAGTTCATTTTATTAAAAAAAATCTCAAATTTAGAGTTTTAATAGCGTAACTAATAATATTTGACTGATTTTAACAGCAAGATAGGCCATTACATAATAATTGAAAAAGTAAGAAAGGTCAGAATAATTTTAGAAACTTTAGGAAGGACATTGTACTTTTTGTAAATGTCAGGGGAGGTCGTTGTAATTCACCCAAACGAGAAATAATTCAAAAAAGAGTTAGCCCTAAAAATAAAAAAAAAGGAAACCTAAAACTTAGTGGGCAAGTCTGAACTCTGAACTACCCATTTACAAGAACCAACAATAAAAAGGTGAGTTTTTTCATTCAATTCACTTTCATACTTTAAAAACTCAAAACTTTCATATTAAAGTTTATTCTTCAAAAAAAAAAAAAAAGAATAAAGAAAAAAAAATCATTAGGCCGTGTTTGGCTATAGGATAAGGAAAGTGGTTGTATATGGTAAACGGTACGCGTTTAAAACAAAAACGCCCACCCAATC
Source organism: Arbutus unedo (assembly GCA_014822125.1). Taxonomy (NCBI): domain Eukaryota; kingdom Viridiplantae; phylum Streptophyta; class Magnoliopsida; order Ericales; family Ericaceae; genus Arbutus; species Arbutus unedo. Next base: position 4,911 of record JABCMJ010062201.1, read on the forward strand.
AACAACCACAAGAATACAAGTCAAAATATCGAACACGACTCTCTCTAGAAAAGGACCGCCAAAAGACCCCCCCCCCGATTCGGCTTCAAACCACCGCACTCCGGTCGCCGAAATCTTCCACTCTCTACTCTAACGATTGCGAATAACAGCCTTCTTCCAGAGCGAGAGAGAGAGAGGGAGTGAGTTGAGAGTATTCTGACTCGTCTTATGGCAGATACAAGTAATTGCGATCAATTTATCGATGAAATCGTACGGAGTTTGATGATCTTCTTCAATCCGAAGCAATGAAGATTTCCGGGTTTTCGCTCCGGTTCCTTGTCGCGCTTTCTATCTTTGTTACTCCGAAAGGTAACTTTACCGTTCTTCGCTCTCAAGTTGAACTGAACTAATTGCTACTTTTTGGCTGATCTAGATCACTGATCTGTTTTTCACATGTACATCCTATATGTATATCATATAGGATATATATGTGTTGATTGCTGAACGAAATCTATTTTGGGTCCTTTTTGAACTGGTGAGATGATCCATTTTATTCGGTGATTAATTGGGAATCTTGCACTATGAAGTTGTGATTGTCTCTATTCAAGCATCACTTTTGGATGAATTTTCGGCTTACCTACCCAGAGAATTTCAATTTTTAGTGACAATTTGATGATCCATATTTTGATGCAAAACTACTACAACTGTCATCAACAAACTTACTGGTACAATTACTAAACAGTGAGAATCTTTGTTTAATAGGAGTCTCAACTTGGATACTAAAAGATAGGAATATTGGCAGAAGAAACCACATGTTCTGAAAAGGCTGTGAACCCTTTGCCAACTATATGTCCTTTAACCCCATTTCAGCAAAAAAAAAATTTCTAAACAAACCGATACCTACTGCTTTTCTTTGTGTCATTTTTTTGAAGATACATACATCTAACCTCTATCTTCTCACATTTTGTTTTGTGGTTTAATTTTATGCCAACAATGATCTGTATGATGGGTAGAAAACACCAATTATCGTAGAAGTAAATGGAAACAGTTACATAACATTAAATATTATACAACCTATATGACCTATTCGCAGTTCTAATATGGAATGATATAGAAAGGAATCATACAAGGTAACCACAATTAATCAGATTGATTGTAGCAATTAGAACAGTCGATGTAGGAATAGTTCACCTGAGAGTTTGGTGAAATGTATGGGTTTTAACTTGTTGGATCGATTAGATCAGGTAATCATTGCGTTGGAAAGGATGGTGGCAGCGTAATAAGAAGTGTGGATTTCTTGTTTTCTTTTTGAGATTATAGAGGTGTACAAAATGTGCTTTCTTTCTTGTGTCTCTATAGGTTCTCCCTTTCTGCCCAGTTTCTTGTTCGCAGGTGGAGACCTCTATCTTTGCATAATAGGAGAACGAAACATAACAGAGGTGGTTACGGTATGTCTTACCAATTTCATGCATATGAATCAAACTGATTTTTAAATGATATAGAGCAAAATATGTTCGACGGAAGGTTATTGAAGAAGGCAGTTTAAGCGGTAGCTTTGGCATAGATAATAGTGTTGCATGGCTTCAGAAAAGGGTAGACACCAAACTAGTGTTGCCTTTAACATATTAGTATAGGCAGGCTAGTCACTCTCCGCGCCTTTCTTTTGCTGTGATCAATCTCGAAACTTTCCCATTAAATTCCTTGTGGTAAATAGAATTTCCCGTATTCCCATTATCTTGCTGGTATATTACAGTTGGATGCACAGATGCAATTTGGTTGGCTTCATATGCTTGTAATAAGTTGTGCAAAGAGGGGAGGAGGGGGGGATCAAATTACTGCAGCTGCTTATTTGGCTTAAATTGTATGATTTCAATGAGTGCTATAGTTTCATGTATCCTAAGGTTTTTAATCGTGTTATTGTAATGTTGTAGTAAATTCCAGTATCCAAAATTGAGTGCTAGTAGCCTAGTACTCAAGTCAACTATTTCCTATGTCTGTAATTGTTGCCTCTTCCGCTGGAATTTGTTTCCCGATGCTTTAAATGTGATTTGACAGTAAGGCTTGTTCGTGTCTTGCAATTCTTGCGAATGGAATGGGACATTGGCTAATAAAGTTGCTTCTGTTCTTTTTCTCTAGTTTCTGTGGCTGTGGAAGTGTTTACCGGAACTTACGGGATAAACTATGGTAGAATTGCGGATAACATCCCTTCTCCAGATAAAGTAGTTACACTACTCCGAGCGGCAAAGATTAAGAATGTTCGAATATATGATGCAGACCATAGTGTCCTCAAGGCCTTCAGTGGATCAGGGCTTGAACTAGTTATTGGACTTCCAAATGGATACGTAAAAGAAATGAGTTATAACCCTGACCATGCCGTAACATGGGTAAAAGAAAATGTGCAAGCATTCCTCCCGGAGACCAACATTGTTGGGATTGCTGTTGGAAATGAAGTTCTGGGTGGGGGTGATGATTCGCTATCTGTAGCACTTTTGGGTGCAGTGAAAAATATTTACAATGCCACAAAACAGCTTAAATTAGATAAAATTCAGATTTCCACTGCACATTCTCAGGCTGTTTACAATAATTCTTACCCTCCCTCTTCCTGTACTTTCAAAGAGAGTGTTGTGGGATATATGCAGCCACTCTTGGAGTTCTTCTCACAAGTCGGTTCCCCTTTCTGTTTGAATGCATACCCATTTCTTGCCTACATCTATAACCCCGGTCAAATTGATATAAATTATGCTCTTTTCAAGTCAACTGAGGGAGTATATGATGAGGAAGCTGATCTGCATTATGACAACATGCTTGATGCTCAGATTGATGCGGCTTATGCTGCTCTGGAAGATTCTGGATTTAATAAGATGGAAGTTATAATTACAGAGACTGGTTGGGCTTCTCATGGAGATGAAAATGAAGCAGCCGCCACAGTAGATAATGCAAGAACTTATAACTATAATTTGCGTAAAAGGCTTGCGAAAAGGAAGGGAACCCCGCGGCGGCCAAAAAGTGTGTTAAAGGTCTACGTTTTTGCCTTGTTTAATGAATATCAGAAGCCTGGTGCAACTTCTGAAAGGAACTTTGGACTATTTAAAGCTGATGGGAGCCTTGCATACGATATTGGGTTTCCTGGGTTGAAATCCTCATCTGCAGAATCATCTATTTTGTCTTTAAAGGTACGGTTTTCTCTACCCACGGAATGCTCTATCCAGTGCTTAATCTCAATTCTTCTGGTTTGGTGTAATGGCAATATCATTGTTGTGGCACTAGTGAGTTTATTGTTTCTTGATTTCAGATCTTCTAAAGTAGTAATGTTTGAAGCTATACAAGGGTGAACCGTACATAGGATGTTTGCAAAGCAAAAATGAAGTCAAATTACCTTTTAGATGAACAAGAACTATCCAGAAAACTAAGGAGTGAAGTCCCAGTAAACTGATCTTTTGAAATGACCAACACAGGCAGGTGTAGGGTTTATTCACTTTAAAAGGAAGTGAACTTGGTGCCTTGATTTGCATGCAGTTACAAATTTCTAGTATTCGTGTACTGTACAAAGGGAAAATCTCTTTGGCCTCTTTGAGATGCATATGGTATTTCCTCCATGGGGAAGGATAAAAGAAGTTTAAATCGATCAATACCACTAGAAATGTAGTGAGAAATCTTAGAAGATGATAAATGACAAGAGTAAGGAAGGACAGATCGAGCTGCTAGTACTTATGATTTATCTACCAGGTCTCTTTCATTTGTGCACAAAAGTAAATAAAGGACAACAGGTCTCAATGGTTGTTTTCTAGGTAGGTCTGTTAGAAAGACAACCAGATCTATAATTGGGCCTGCACCATCCTGAAACCTGAGCCAACATTCTGCACTTACCCAACTCACTGTCCAGTGAATATACCATCAAATTAAGTTAGTATTTGCTTGGAGCAAAATTGAAGTATTATTACATGCTTCGTAAATGCAGTTATTTTATTGCAGTGGTCTAATTGGAGACTTTGAGAAGTACTCCTTTCTGTTTAGGCCAGAGGAACCACCGCAAAGTAGGGAAACAAAGATTGTGCATGCTTTGATGTTTTGTCATTTGCCAAGTACGAAGAAACCCAATCAGTTTAGTGTTTGGTAATGGGTAGCCTTGGCATCTGATCTTAGAGTATGCCACCCTTTATACAAAAGATCAAGTGATACACTGTTTCTGCGGACTTGCAGCAAGCTAAATGTTCTATCAAACAAGAGAACTCTGCAATTTTTTCTTGCCTTCGTCAACTTGTTTTGTTTTTTGTTTTCATAAGCATGAGCTTTTTAACTTATTGCAGTTGCAATCTACAGGATCAATACGACTTAGTTTGTAAATTTCCCGAAAAGTTGTTTATACTGCACCTTCTACTCATGCCCTTGGGAAGGATACGACTGTTTCACTTAATTATCCTCGTCCAAAGTAATGCATCAATGTTGTTTTCAGATTATTGCATGCCTCGGGCAACTTGCTTCCCTCTTTGTTAATCTTGTTTTATGACGAAACACCGTCTTTTCTCGGGTTTCTTTTTAAGTTTCTTTCATAGGTGAGATTAGTTTTGTTAGTCTCAAGTTATCCTTTCACTCGGGTACTTTGTTGTCTGTTTATTGGGATACATTATCCTGCATTTAGCTGCAAAAAATTAAGCTGTTTTAGTCAAGATTGTCTTAATGGTAAAACCGGAGACGTTTAAACCATGTTCATCTGATCTTCATATTCAAAATGCATCAGAAAGATAAGAAGCATTGGGTACTCATTCCCTCAGTGGGGAAATATTTGAGCTGCTATGACTTCACTGGCCTTTTCGCTTATATATGTACTTTTGGCAAACAGGACATTCAACGTCGAGGTTGGTTGAGATCCTACTCCTTGGTTTTAACCGCCTGTGCTTCGTTGCTGCTTCTCTTTCTTCATTTTTGACAAAGAAGGTTTCAGCCTTTCCGGGTACTCGGAGATATTTATAGCAAACTAGCATTTGGTATTTTTCCATGTCTATTGGTTTGGTATCTCATGCCATATTTCAGTGCATCGTCAATTCTTGTTACTGTTGAAATTTATAGCAAGAAGTGCTGATAGTAGCTGTTATCTATTTTAGAAATGTACATTCGTTTAGTTCCAAATAAATCCTATATTTGTTGCTCTACATCTTGTGTGGTTGATTATGGTTCATGTGAACTTGCTTTTTCATTTGAGCAAGTCTACACACACAGTTTTAACACTCAGATCCGGACACAGATATGTCCAAAACTATCCAATGCACGTAAGGCACTTTAAAATTATGTGGTTCCATGTGTATTGGACTATTCTAGATCCATCTAATCTGTGTGTTAAAAGGTGTGTGCTTAGACTTTCTCTTTTCGTTGTGTGTTTCTGCATAAACCACATGGTCCACATTGTATCGGGCTGTGTTTTATCTTTAAGTTAATTATCCCTTGATTAACTTGTATAAACGTTCACGGGTTCGGTAAATTATCCTTAGAAATTCGTTAGAGCATCTCCAATGGATTTAAGAATCAAAACCGAACTATACACTTGAAGAGCCATGTCAGTGAAAGGCACTTTTGGGAAGATAGTAAACTTGTTACACCAAAAATGGTGTAGCTCTCATATTCTTAGCTGTTTAAATGATCTCATCTGCAAATATACTATTAATGATTGTTGAACTAATTAATTTCTTTGACAAAGTGAGTCCCTTAAAATTAACTTAATTATAAAAAAAATTATAGCTTGAAGCGTCTCTTAGAGTGCACTTATTGCAAGTGACTCTTCAACTTGTCATATATGTTGCCAATGCTAAGTTTGGTAAGTTGCTACTTCCCTTAGAGATGCTTTTAGTACCATGGTGGACACGTACTTTAATATTGGAAACTCGTAGACAATGATATAGTGAACTCTTTTAGCAGAAAGATTGACGGTTGTGTTGTTATCTTATTTTTATTTTTATGTCAAGCGGGGTAGAAGAATACATTTTATAATAATGGAACATTGCATCGATTATGAGAGGTTTGCAACAATTAATTCAAAACACACCACAGCATGGCATTATCGGAGAAGTAAATAAACTAACAACAAAAGACTTTTTTTGAAGATAACTAACTAATCAAGTAGAGGTTGGGCACTCGTTGTATGTGTGAATGTGTGAACTTCAAAATAAACTTTTTCACCAATTAGTGTTCTCCCTTTCTATATTAGAATATACTCTTGCAGAAAATGAAGAAGACATTTCTTCTAGTTGAATTATTCAAGCATACTTAATGTCACCTTGGAAAATTGCCTTCCCTGAAGAAAGAAACGTTTCAAAGTT